>JAVSCE010020413.1:0-122431 GCA_032199065.1 Smutsia gigantea
AGAAACTGCAAGATAGGTTAAGGATAACAAATGGAAGAGAGACAGAGAAGAAGTGGGAGGAGTTGGGGTCAAGGACACAGGTAGAAGTAGTTGGCCTAAATAGGACTGCAGCTAATCAGCTAAGACTGGGGGAAAGATAAGGCTAAATGTGGGTATAAATGTTTCTGGAAAGGAGGATGAGAACTTGTGGGAGATTGTACCTGTCCTTGACTTACATCAAAGCAGGAAAGGGTACATATCAACTCAGTGCTTCTCAAACTTTTCCACAAGATATCCCTAATGAGAAGGACGAGTTAATGTACATCCCTGGCAATCTAAAGTCATAGCACAGAGTGGCCAGCAATGAGCTGAAAATTAAAATTAATTATTAATACATACTATTTATATTATATTCATATTCTAGCCATGTTTTAATATAAGATGTTTTGAATTTGTTATAATATTTAACTTTCCTCCAAAATTATTCAAATAGAATTTATATTTCTGAAAGCTGCATTATATTTATCCTGTGGTATGTTAATCTTGGCATATTGCTCTAACCCCTAAGGGTATTTATAGAGCAGTTTGAGAGTCCCAGCATTAAACCATTAGCACCCACTGACACATTATCTCAATCAGATTTTAAGATTCATTCAGTTCTCAATGGTCACCTTGGGGAGAACAGAGCTTCATCCTAGTCAATGAATGAGAAAAAGATAGTTTACATTTAGCTGAGGAGGTGAGGTGAGAAAACAGAGAGGGAACAACCTTAAGGCTGAGATGATGTGGCCAGAATTGGGTGGGTATCTGGTCTACCAGTGGTAGGCTGAGTACTTGTGGGACAAAATGGAGCAGCTGATCTTTGAGGTCAGGTATAACACCTGGTAACCAGCCTTAGACTATGGGTGTAGTATACAGACAGGTGGGAATTATTGATAGTTATAGTAGTATAAATGACAAGAACACACTTGACTTCCTAATTTTTGCCTCTCATGTGCTTGACAGGCATTGACAATTCCTGCAATATGAGACTTATATACACCATTCAACATCCTTAGTTTTTGGGGAACATCGTAATAAATTATTATGAGATCGATTATTTTTTTTTCTTCTATATTAAGGGTTGGCTTATTGAGGTCCACTGGTCAGATCCAGCCTACCACTTATTTTAGTAAATAAATTTTTATGAGAGTACAGTCATGTTTATTTGCTGACGTACTGTCCATGGCTGCTTTTTCCCTGTAATGACAGGTTTGAGTAATTGTGCCAAAATCTTTACGGTCTCCCAAGCCTGAAATATTTACTAGCTGGCTATTTACAGAAAAAGACCCCTATTCCAGATCGAACTATCTCATGAGATAAAACTTAACAAGTAATTTCTGCAGGACCCTCCTGCTCATTTTCAATAATAATTCTGAGTTTTCAGATATTCAACTTAAGGTTCCTCAAGCCTAATGGAAGAAGGGCTATGTTACCCCTAAGAGATTGCTCATCGTTCACCTGAACCCCCTTAAGTTTGCTAGCATATGCCCATTAGACTTGTCTGTGTTTAAATATGGTTTGCATTCCAAGAGAACATCGTGGGTCCAGCTCAGCCTTACAATAGTTTCCCAAAGTCTCCGGTTTATAGAATTTCTATTGAGAATCAGCTTTTGCATTGTCTCTATTCACCCTTCTCAGTTGCTCTCCTCCTTCCAAATTTTGCTTTTTCTCTCTTAGAACTTCCAAGCAAGCACACTCAGAGTTCTGAATAAAACTGTTTCCCTCTTCTTTGATCCTTAGTAGAGATGGTGAATGGGACTAATTAGCACATTTTGAAAAAATAGTAATTGTTTACATAAAGGGATTCATTCCACCTACCATATCTAGGAGTGCATTCGTTCACCTTCCTACCTTCACCTTTGAAATCCAAAACCCTGAGCCGATCAAAGTGGGTGCTTGCAACTTCTGCTATGACATTGGATACCATGTGCCCACCCCCAACCCTCAGCCTTACTGAAGTCATGAATGCTTTTGATTCAGGGTTTGGGATGACATTGACTCTCAGTACATGCATGTACAGCCAGTGCTGACTATAAAATTCACAATGGGTTTTGCAGTTTGTCGGATCTGAATGGCTACCTTGCAATGCTCAGCACACTTTGGGACCTCCATCTTTCCCATTACCCAGAGTATTCCCAGGAAACATGTAGTAATTTAAATAGGTCTCAGATATTCCAGGGACCTAAGATGAAAGTTGGCTGTAGAACTTCACAGCCAAAAGTCTTAATTGTATTTAAAAGCATGTAGCAGATTCAGATTTAATTATGGCTGACTTTAGAAATCACTGAGGTCTAGTCCAATGCATACAGTCAGCAACAGGGATACAGTAAGTAGCGTTCTGGTTTTAGAAAATTGATTTATTTATAGCAGATCTCCAGACAGTGACACTGACCACTTGGACACAGTCAGTCTGACTGGGGTTGGAGCAGTTCTTCAGAACCTGCAGGTCCATTCATGCACTCTAGGGTGTGAAAGTGGAAGTTAGGGGAGGGCATAGTTTACTGGGCTCCCATCAGGCACGCTCTAACAACGTAACCACAGTTTCCTTTAAATCCCACCAACTCCCAGTGCAGTGCCTGCCTTGGGTTGATCGGGGTATTAGGAAATGGGGGAAAGAAAGGCTATGATATTTACAGAGCACTTAGGTGGGAGAATCTTCTAGACCTGTAATGAATATTACATATGCCTACCATCTTTTGAGCACCTACTCCGTGTCAGTATAATGCTGGGCACTTGGCATGCATTAGCTATGTGGCAAGAGAGTGAGTATTACTGACCAGCATTGCAGCTTGGCTGCCCCTCGTGGGAACCACTGATTACTTCCGAAAGACAATTGTGCACAGACAGAAGTGTCAAGTAGCAGGACCTTGAGGTTTGTTTGGTAGGAGGTGGTAGTATACCATTTCACAGTGGAGAAACCATGTGAGGGTGAGTAGGTGCCATGAGTGTGAAAATTACGAGAGAGCAATATGTAAGTGAGGATTTTTTTAAATAATTAATTTTGGTATCATTAATCTACAATTACATGTGCAATATTATGGTTATTAAACTACCCCCTTCATCAAGTCCCCCCCACCAAACCCATTACAGTCACTGTCCATCAGCATAGTGAGATGCTATAGAATCACTACTTGTCTTCTCTGAGTTGTACAGCCCTCCCCGTGCCCCCCCCAACATTACATCTGCTAATCGTTAATGCCCCTTTTTCCCCCTTGTCCCTCCCTTCCCGCCCATACTCCCCAGTCCCTTTCCCTTTGGTAACTATTAGTCCATTCTTGGGTTCTGTGAGTCTGCTGCTGTTTTGTTCCTTCAGTTTTGTTCTTTGTTCTTATACTACACATATGAGTGAAATCATTTGATACTTGTCTTTTGGGGCTTGGCCTATTTCACTGAGCATAATACCCTCTAGCTCCATCCATGTTGTTGCAAATGGTAGGATTTGTTTTCTTCTTATGGCTGAATAATATTCCATTGTGTATATGTACCACATCTTCTTTATCCATTCATCTACTGATGGACACTAGGTTGCTTCCATTTCTTGGCTATTGTAAATAGTGCTGCAATAAACATAGGGGTGCATCTGTCTTTTTCAAACTGGGCTGCTGCATTCTTAGGGTAAATTCCTAGGAGTGGAATTCCTGGGTCAAATGGTATTTCTATTTTGAGTTTTTTGAGGAACCTCCATACTGCTTTCCACAATGGTTGAACTAATTTGCATTCCCACCAGCAGTGTAGGAGGGTTCCCTTTTCTCCACATCCTCGCCAACATTTGTTGTTGTTTGTGTTTTGGATGTTGGCCATCCTCACTGGTGTGAGGTGATATCTCATTGTGGTTTTAATCTGCATTTCTCTGATAATTAGTGATGTGGAGCATCTTTTCATGTGCCTGTTGGCCATCTGAATTTCTTCTTTAGAGAAGTATCTATTCATGTCCTCTGGCCATTTCTTAATTGGATTATTTGTTTTTTGTTTGTTAAGGTGTGTGAGTTCTTTATCTATTTTGGATGTCAACCCCTTATCAGATACGTCATTTATGAATATATTCTCCCATACTATAGGATGTCTTTTTGTTCTACTGATGGTGTCCTTTGCTCTACAGAAGATTTTCAGCCTGATATAGTCCCACTTGTTCATTTTTGCTTTTGTTTCCCTTGCCCGGGGAGATATGTTCATGAAGAAGTCGCTCATGTTTATGTCCAAGAGATTTTTGCCTATGTTTTTTTCTAAGAGTTTTATGGTTTCATGACTTATATTCAGGTCTTTGATCCACCTTGAGTTTACCTTTGTGTATGGGGCTACACAGTAATCCAGTTTCATTCTCTTACATGTAGCTGTCCAGTTTTTCCAATACCAGCTGCTGAACAGGCTGTCATCTCCGCATTATATATCCAAGGCTCCTTTATCAAATATTAATTGACTGTATATGTTTGGGTTAATGTTTGGATTTTCTATTCTGTTCCACTGGTCTGTGGGTCTGTTTTTGTGCCAATACCAAATTGTCCTGATTACTGTGACTTTGTAGTAGAGCTTGAAGTCAGGGAGCGTAATTCCCCCTGTTTTATTCCTCCTTCTCAGGATTGCTTTGGCTATTCAGGGTCTTCTGTGGTTCCATATGAATTTTAGAATTATTTGTTCCAGTTCATTGAAGAAAGCTGTTGGTAGTTTGATAGGGATTGCGTTGAATCTATAGATTGCTTTAGGTAGTATAGCCATTTTGACAATATTTATTCTTCCTAGCCAAGAGCATGGGATGCATTTCCATTTGTTGGTGCCCTCTTTAATTTCTCCTACGAGTGTCTTGTAGTTTTCAGAGTATAGGTCTTTCACTTCCTTCGTTAGGTTTATTTCTAGGTATTTTATTCTTTTTGATGCAATTGTGAATGGAATTGTTTTTCTGATTTCTCTTTCTGTTACTTCATCGTTAGTGTATAGGAAAGCAACAGATTTCTGTGTGTTAATTTTGTATCCAGCAACTTTGCTGAATTCAGATATTAGTTCTAGTAGTTTTGGAGTGGAGTCTTTGGGGTTTTTTATGTACAATATCATGTCATCTGCAAACAGTGACAATTTGACTTCTTCTTTACCAATCTGGATGCCTTGTATGTCTTTGTGTTGTCTGATTGCCGTGGCTAGGACCTCCAGTACTATGTTGAATAACAGTGGAGAGAGTGGGCATCCCTGTCTTGTTCCCGATCTTAGATGGAAAGCTTTCAGCTTCTCGCTGTTAAGTATGATGTTAGCTGTGGGTTTGTCATATATGGCCTTTATGATGTTGAGGTACTTGCCCTCTATACCCATTTTGTTGAGAGTTTTAATCATGAATGGATGCTGAATTTTGTCAAATGCTTTTTCAGCATCTATGGAAATGATCATGTGGTTTTTGTTCTTCTTTTTGTTGATGTGGTGGATGATGTTGATGGATTTTCGAATGTTGTACCATCCTTGCATCCCTGGGATGAATCCCACTTGATCATGGTGTATGATTCTCTTGATGTATTTTTGAATTCGGTTTGCTAATATTTTGTTGAGTATTTTTGCATCTACGTTCATCAGGGATATTGGTCTGTAATTTTCTTTTTTGGTGAGGTCTTTGCCAGGTTTTGGTATTAGAGTGATGCTGGCTTCATAGAATGAGTTTGGAAGTACTCCCTCCTCTTCTATTTTTTGAAAACTTTAAGGAGAATGGGTGTTATTTCTTCTCTATATGTCTGGTAGAATTCAGAGGTGAATCCATCTGGTCCAGGGGTTTTGTTCTTGGGTAGTTTTTTGATTACCGATTCTATTTCATGGTGATTGGTCTGTTTAGTTTTTCTGTTTCTTGCTTGGTCAGTCTTGGAAGGTTGTATTTTTCTAAGAAGTTGTCCATTTCTTCTATGTTTTCTAGCTTGTTAGCATATAGATTCTCATAATATTCTCTTATAATTCTTTGTATTTCTGTGGGGTCTGTCATTATTTTTCCTTTCTCATTTCTGATTCTGTTTATGTGTGTAGATTCTCTTTTTCTCTTAATGAGTCTGGCTAGGGGTTTATCTATTTTGTTTATTTTTTCAAAGAACCAGCTCTTGGTTTCATTGATTTTTTCTATTGTTTTATTCTTCTCAATTTTATTTATTTCTTCTCTAATCTTTATTATGTCCCTCCTTCTTGTGACTTTGGGCCTCATTTGTTCTTCTTTTTCCAATTTCAGAAGTTGTGTCTTTAGACTATTCATTTGGGATTGTTCTTCCTTCTTTAAATAGGCCTGGATTGCAATATACTTTCCTTTTAGAACTGCCTTTGCTGCGTCCCACAGAAGTGTGGCTTTGTGTTGTTGTTGTCATTAGTCTCCATATATTCTTTGATTTGGTCGTTAACCCATTGATTAATTAGGAGAATGCTCTTAAGTCTCCAAGTGTTTGTGAGCCTTTTTGATTTCTTTCTAAAATTTATTTCTAGTTTTATACCATTGTGATCTGAGAAGTTGGTTGGTAGGATTTCAATATTTTTGAAATTACTGAGGTTTTTTTTGTGACCTAGTATGTGGTCTATTCTGGAAAATGTTCCATGTGCACTTGAGAAGAATGTGTAACCTGTTGCTTTTGGGTGTAGAGTTCTGTAGATGTCTGTTAGGTCCACCTGTTCTAGTGTGTTGTTCAGTGCCTCTGTGTCTTTACTTATTCTCTGGTTGATCTGTCCTTTGGAATGAGTGGTGTATTGAAGTCTCCTAAAATGAATGCATTGCTGTCTATTTCCTCCTTTAATTCTGTTAGTATTTGTTTCACATATGCCGGCACTCCTGTGTTGGGTGCATATATATTTATAATGGTTATATCTTCTTGTTGGACTGACCCCTTTATCATTATGTAATGTCCTTCTTTATCTCTTGTTACTTTCTTCGTTTTGAAGTCTATTTTGTCTGATACAAGTACTGCAACACCTGCTTTTTTCTCTTTGTTGTTTGCATGAAGTATCTTTTTCCATCCCTTCACTTTTAGTCTGTGTATATCTTTGGATTTGAGGTGAGTTTCTTGTAGGCAGCATATAGATGGGTCTTGCTTTTTTATCCATTCTGTTACTCTGTGTCTTTTGATTGGTGCATTCAGTCCATTTACATTTAGGGTGATTATTGATAGATATGTACTTATTGCCATTGCTGGCTTTAGATTCGTGGTTACCAAAGGTTCAAGGGTTGCTTCTTTACTATCTAACAATCTAACTTAATTTTTTTGTTAAGTTATTGTAAACACAGTCTGATGTTTCTTTATTTCTCTCCCTTCTTATTCTTTCTCAGCCATTTTTTATATTCTAGGTGTTTTATTCTTTGCCTTTAGTTAGTATTTGGATAGTCTGCTTTCTTTGCTATGATTTTATTTTCTCTGATGACATCTTTTTAGCCTTAGGGGTGCTTCCCTCTAGAGCAGTCCTTTTAGGATATCCTGTAGTGGTGGTTTATGAGAGGTAAACTCTCTCAACTTTGGTTTGCCTGGAAATTGTTTAATCCCTCCGTCATATTTAAATAATAATCATGCTGGATACAATATTCTTGGTTTGAGGCCCTTCTATTTCATTACATTAAATATATCATTCCATTCTCTTCTGGCCTGTAAGGTTTCTGTTGAGAAGTCTGATGATAGTCTGATGGGTTTTCCTTTGTAGGTGATCTTTTTTCTCTCTCTAGCTGCCTTTAATACCCTGTCTTTATCTTTCTTTGCCATCTTAATTATTATGTGTCTTGGTGTTGTCTTCCTTGGGTCCCTTGTGTTGGGAGATCTGTGGGCTTCCGTGGACTGTGAGACTATTTCCTTCTCCAGCATGGGAAAGTTTTCAGCAATTATTTCTTCAAAGACACTTTCTATCCCTTTTTCTCTCTCTTCTTCCTCTGGTACTCCTATAATGTGAATATTGTTCCGTTTGGATTGCTCACACAGTTCTCTTAATATTCTTTCATTCCTAGAGATCCTTTTATCTCTCTCTGCCTCAGCTTCTCTGTATTCCTGTTCTCTGATTTCTATTCCATTAACAGTCTCTTGCATCTCATCCAGTCTGCTGTTAAGCCCGTCGATTGCTTGTGTGATTTCTGCATTGTCTTTCCTCACTTCCCTCACTTCCTCCCTCAGTTCTTGCACATGTCTCTTTAGATCCATCAGCATGGTTATGACTTTTATTCTGAATTCTTTTTCAGGAAGACTGTGCATTTCCATCCCTTCAGGCTCCCTCTCTGGGGTTGTCTTGTTGATCTTAGTCTGGACCATATTCCTCTGTCTTTTCATGGCTATAGAAGTGGTCGCTGGTAGTTGCCATGTATGTCAGCTGGGCTCTTTAAGACATTAAAAAGAAAAAAAAAAGAAAGAAAGAAAGAAAAAGAAGAAAGAAAAGAAAAAACAAAAACCAAAGCAAAACAAAACAACAACAACAACAAAAAAAAATGCCCAGTGCGAGTAGGTTCTGTGGGGATGCTGTAGGTGGTGCTGTTGCTTCTCTATTCCGCAGCTGTGGCTGCGTCGTTCTGCAGGTCCCTTTATAGCTCTGGCTGGGGTGGGAACGAATGGGAGGCTGTTGATCTCAGTGAGAAGTGTAAGTATGGCTACGCTTCCTCAGTCACCAGCTAAGGGGTCTGAAACTCCCCAGGACTCCCAGCCTGTTGGGCTGAGTGTGCCGGGGTGATCCGGCTCCTCCGCTGGGCTCCTGTCTCTTTAAGACCGCTGGGCTCCTGTCTCTTTAAGACCGCTGAAGAAAGCATGTGCTTTTCTTTTTTTTTTTTTCCTTCCCGGGAGCTGGCTGCAAGCACCCTGGTGCGTTTCCTGCTCAGATCCTGCACCCTCTGTCTCTCCAATCTCCGCTACACCGCACTATGTGTGTCAGCGCTCCCCGCGCAGGTCACCAGGGCTGGTTATTTCGCGGGGTGTACTTCCACTCCCTCCCGGCTCTGAATCCTCTCCTCCCGCCAGTGCACTGGGGTGGGGGAGTGCTGGGGTCCCGCTGGGTCACGGCTCTGTATCTTACCCGCCTCACGGTGTGCCGGGTCCTCTCTGGTATAGTTGCACGCTGTGCACTTTCCTGTGTATTCTGGTCTCTCTTTTAGGAATAGTTGTATTTGCTGTATTTTAATAGATATATATAGTTTTGGGAGAAGATTTCTGCGGCCCTGCTCATGCAGCCATCTTCCCGGAAGTCCTCCGGAAGTGAGGATTTTTAAGGAAGTTTTACAAAATGAGCATGGTGTAACCCTTTTGCCCTCCCCTTGAAATATGCTGAATTTTTCAGTGAAACTCTGAAGCAGCACACTGCACCTTGCTGTGAGGGGATCCAGCTTTGCACAGGTTCCATGTAACTGCCTCTACTGAGCACCTACTGTGTGCCAAGCACCATCCTATACACTTCATATTCACCTTCTCAGTTACTCCTCAAAAAAGATCTGTGAAATGGGTAATATTGGTAAACACATAGACCCAGAGAGGTTAAGTAAATCATACAAAATCATTCTGTGAGGAAGAGGCAAAGGTGGCCTTTTGACCCAGGTCAGCCACACCGCAGACCTTCCTCTCTGCCAGGGTGCTCGGGGGAAATTGACAGGCGTCAGGAACAGTGTCTGGAGGAGGAGAGGCTGATGGAAAGCAAATGCATTTAACTATTAGCCTAACTAAAAATAATGTCAGGGAGTAAAGACAGTCACAGGATATGAATATGAATGTGTAATGCACACCAAAGCCAAAATAATTATTTTTGCTTTAAATGTTCTGCCATTTTATATGATCCACTCCAATGCTCCCTGCTTCTTAGCATGGATCATTGATTTGGTTGTTTGCACGTGGACACATATTCTCTTTTAGTGATCATTTCCATGAATTTTATGTGGAGAGATTACCCCTCTTGTGGGGATGATCATGAAGGCTTGGTGGGGACCTTCTAACATGCTTCTTAAAACCTTAAAAGCCAAGGTGAGGGGCAGTTCCTTGCTCTCTTGGCTTTCTCCTGGGCCGATCCTTCAGTTTATCATCATATCTTTCCGGAGTTCACATGCTTACCATTGAATTAAAGAGACACCCCTGCCTTCTGCTTTCCACTTGGGCCCTGATGGATTTTGGTTGTCTCTTCAGAGGCTCCCAAGTCTCTGCTCTAACTTCAATCAGAGAACTCTCTGGCGGTGCAGACTGGGCTGAAGAAGCCAGTTCTAATCCCCATATTAGGGCTGATTCATCTTTTTCCCCGAGCTCTATCATTGGAAGCTCTTGGGGGAGGGAGGGAAGGAGAACTGAGCAATCTTTCAGAAGAATAAATATGGTTTGTTTGTATTTGTGTTCGCTTCCACGCTGAATTCTGATTGCATTCTGTGCCTTGACACTGCAATGATTATTAATTTCCCCCGTCTGCTCTTCAGTTCTTGCTGCCACAAAGACGAAATGAAGGATGATGTTAGATGTGGTAATTGGATGAGGTGGGGGAAGGGGAAGGAAGGGAAAGACAGATGTTTCATGACGAGATTGTGAATCTCAGTTTGGGCCTCCTGAGCAGAGGCCTAAAATGAAACTGTGTTTGGGCAAGGAGACTGCCGGCGCCCCTGGTTGCTACGCTCTGTCCCAGAACAGGCCCGTCCTCGTTCCGCATCTTTGCCCCACTTACTCTCTTTGTAGTTTTGTGTGTTGGGAAGTTGGATTTCACACTCATACATGGTGAATGCTGACAAGCAGGAGAGAATGCAGAAAGCTGGGCCATACTGATTGCTGGACTGTTCATCCCTGCTTGGCTGTGCAGCGAGCCACACGGGCTCAGCAGAGTGGCCCCAACCACATGACACCCTGCTGGCTGGTGAAGTCAGGTCCCTCCTGCTTGCACTAGCTCCTGATTTGTGCAAGCCCAGACGAGCTCCAAATCTTAGAGCTGAAGAGGTTGTTCTATAATGAGGAAGCAACTCCGAGGGACTGCATTGTATTGGGCTTTCTCCAGGCACACACTGCCTTTGCCAGTCCCTGCCCAAGTGAGGGTGAGATGGAAAACAGCCATTTTCTGCTGAATCACTCTCCCCTCTGACAAGCCCAGTTTCTCCTAATACAGTCTGTCCTCTCACTGTTACCAGCAGTGGATTGGGGAATTCTTTGATTCTTGTCTTCTCAAAGGAAAGAATTCAGTAGAGAGAACTGATAAGAGTAAAAGCTGCAGGGGGGGGTTATTTAGCATACCTCAATGGCCGAAACAGCAATCCCAGTCACAGCACAAAATATGTTGCAGGATGAATTTGTTCTCCTTGGTTCTTGTCCCCCAGAAACAAAGAATTGAAAGGGGGAGACACAAGAGCAAATCAGAGTGAAAGTTTTATTTGGATACACTTCAAGGGAGGGGTGGGCCAGAGTCAAGGTAGCAAAGGCCCCAAACTTTTAGGGTAGAGGAAGGTCTATTTATCATGTCCTAGCCAGAGGTGCCTCTTTGATTGACAGGGTGAGGTCATTTGATTGATAGTTCTTGCTATACACCCTTTCTTCTTGGTGTGCGTGTCTTTTCCCAAAAATGTACACAGAAAAGCCCATGGGGTCAGGGGAGGGGAGGAGAAGCAAAACTGTTATTTTATTTTAATTAGATTATGATGAGGTATGTTTTGGGCAGTTCTTAGTTTTGTTCAAGTGTGACTGCATGGGGGTTTGGTTAGGACAAGTTCGGCCTGGTCCAAATAGGCAAGGAAATTATCTCCCCAGAGCCTTGCCTTCAAGTGGGACCCCCTAACTGGACGGTTTTTCCTTAAACCTTGTCCGTCCGTTGCCTGGCTGCCCATGTCTACCTTTCTACCTAATATCACCAGCAATTCTGCCACCCACTGGGGCCTGCCCCCACTTGGCTTGCCGTCTCTGCCTCACAAATGCCAGCTTCCAGTCTGTGAGGAAGGACAGCAGAAGAAGGCTGTGTGTCTAGAGTGCACACCTCCGTGTGCAGTGCGCCCTACCTGGGCCTCCAGGTGTTTTATTTTCCAGAATGAGCTGGTAGAATCTGAAGACAAAAAGTGAAGTTGTTCTTTGCTCTTTCTTGGGCCCAGGAAGACCTTACAGTTGCTGAAAAGAGCCCTCACCCATGTGTAAACCAGCAGAGGTTGGCAAACTCCCAGGTTTTTCTTTGCTGTTTAGCTCTGTCTACAAGTACAGATCATGTGGAAGAAAAAGGGGTCCCTTCAGCCAGAGTAGCTGTGCCCTGTTGCCATATATTTTTTTTTTCCTACACCACCAAGCAATCCTCCAATTCTCAGTGGACATTGACTGGGTGACCTACAATTTAACTCAGTGCTGACACCATCTACCTGGAGATAGTGTCGGTTCTCTCTGGGGAAGAGCTCAGTCCTAGAAGACGGCCCTCCTGACAAGATGCCAGTCATAAGTCCAGGTTGTCACCAGTGCCTCTGACTGCCTGGCTATAAATTGGTGGTTCCCACCACTCTCTCCTCATGTTTAATTAGTTTGCTAAAATGCCTCAAAGAACTCAGAGAAACATTTACTTATGATTAACAGTTACCCATATTATTAAATCCTCATCCCCACTAGTGTGTTTACTATCTGTCAACATAGAAAGAGGTTACAGGATCACTGACTATATTCTCCATGCTGTACTATTATCTCTGTGACCAATTACGATTGAGAATTTTTGTGCCCCTTTATCCTCCTCACCCTCCCCATCCACCCACCTCAACCCCTCCCCCATTGTAACCACTAGTCACTTCTCAATGTCTATGAATCTAATGCTATTTTGTTTCCTCTTGTTTTGATTTGTTTTTTATATTCCACAAGTAACTGAAATCACACAGTATTTGTCTTTCTTCTCCTGGCTTATTTCACTGAACATGGTACCCTCTAGATCCGTGCACATTGCAAATGGCAAGATTTCTTTTTTATGGCTGAATAATATTCCATTGTGTATATGTACCACCTCTTCTTTATCCATTCATCTATTGATAGACACTTTGGTTGCTTCCACACCTTAGCTATTATAAATAATGTGGTGATAAACATAGGGGTGCACATATCTTTTTGAATCAGGGATCTTGTTTTCTTTGGGTAAATTCCTAGAAGTGGACTTACTGGATCAAATGGCATTTCTACTTTTAGTTTTTTGAGGAATATCCATACCATTTTCCACAGCAGTTTTATCAATTTACATTCCCACTAGCAGTGTAGAAGGGCTCCCTTTTCTCCACATCCTCACCAATGCTTGTTATTTCTTATCTTTTGGACAGTGGCCATTCTAACTGGTGTGAGGTAATATCTCTTTTGTGGTTTTGATTTGCACTTCCCTAATGATTAGCAATGTGGAATATCTTTCCATGTGGCTGTTGGCCATCTGTATTTCTTCTTTGGAGAAATATCTGTTCAGGTCCTCTGCCCACTTTTTAATTGGATTATTTGTTTTTTGGGTGTTGAGGCATATGAGTTCTCTCTATATTTTGGATGTTAACCCCTTATCAGATGAATCATTTATGAATATATTCTCCCATACTATAGGTTGCTTTTTGTTCTGCTGATGGTGTCTTTTGCTGTACAGAAGCTTTCCTATAGTCCCACTTGTTCATTTTTTATTTTGTTTCCCTGCCTGAGGAGATGTATACAGGAAAAAATTGCTCATACTCATGTTCAAGAGATTTTTGACTATGTTTTCTTCTAAGAGTTTTATGGTTTCATGTCTTACATTGAGATCTTTGATCCATTTTGAGTTTACTTTTGTTTATGGAGTTAGATTATAATCCAGTTTCATTCTCCTCCATGTAGCTGCCCAGTTTTACAAACACTAGTTATTGAAGAGGCTGTCTTTTCCCTATTGTATATTCATGTCTCCATTATTGTATATCAATCGATCATATATGCATAGGTAAATATCTGGGCTATCTATTCTGTTCCATTGATTTATGGGTCTGTTCTTGTGCCAGTACCATACTGTTTTTATTACTGTAGATTTGTAGTATAGCTTGAAGGGAATGTAACACTCCCAGCTTTGTTTTTCTTTCTCAGGATTATAAAGGATTATTTAGGATATATAAAGAATACAATTAGACCAAGAGGTACATAAGAGAGGTCTCAAAGAATTTCTCTCTCAGTAGAACTGGCATGTCCCATCTTCCTGTCATGTGAATACATTCACCAACCCAGAGCTCATTAAATCCCCTTCAAGAGTTCTTAACAGAGTTTAGTCTGCAGCCCCCACCTTCCCCTTCTCAGAGGTGGGTGGGTGGGGCTGAAAGTTCCAGCCCTACTATCACCTAGTCTTTCTGGTGATCAGCCCCACCCTGAGGCTATTTAGAAGGGCCCCACACTCAGTCACCTCATTAGCATAATCAATGTCTTATGAATGACATAAGACAGGGAGAAGTCGCTAAGGTGTGAGGATCTCTGCCTGGAACTGGGACAAAGATAAATGTATTTCTTGTTATACTACACCTGTTCTCCAGGTGCCCCTCTCCCAGTTTAACCTCTCCAGTCAGGGCTGAGGCTTCCTGCAGCTGCCACCACTACAGGCTGGTGCCATTGGTGACCACAAAGACACCTGGCAAGGCCACTGCATGCTAATGGCCTTTGGCTCAGCCAGACTGGAGCACAACTGAGCTGGATGTAGGTGGCCACAGTGTAGGTGGCCTAAGCATTGCTTAGGGTGTCTCTTACAACACTGCTTCTGTTTGGAGAAGGCTCTTGTTCATCTTCCATGAACCCTCTGGGGGACAGCAGCGAGCCGTACACCACACATATACTAAAAGAAGGGAGACATGACATTGTAAGTGAACAAGAAGTACTTGGCAAAGGAGATGCTGGGAGCTCTGGGGGAATCAAGGAAGGGACAGTCTTCAGAAACTCAGTTATAAATTGCCACAGTCATATTAGGTGCTTACATTTATTTTTCTCTCATCAGCACAGACACCATTCCTGGTAATGGAGTTGCCCTTCAGTAACTCATGCATGAGATTCACAGCAGAGGAAGGACAGCAAGGAAGCTGCACTTTGCTGGGCAGGCAAGGGTGAGAGGAGCCTGAGGGCCCATGTGGCTGCTTGCTAGTGGGCTCCAGCAGGGCCCAGGAGGATGAAAACTACATTTCTAATGTGCAGACAGGCAACAGACCCCAGAGATAACTAGAGACCACTTCCGTCACTTCACAAATGTGGAGTAGAGGCCCAACTTAATTAATAGAAGAACTTGTTTCTATTAGGGCATGCAGCAAGTTAGTGGCAGAGCCTGGGCCAGGATTTAAAAGAGTGAACTTTTTTTTACAGTGTCGCTTTTCCCTGTGCCCTCTTGCCCAGAGAGGGCTTACCGGCGTAGGAAGGAAAGCACAAAACGGAGGCAGTCACAGGCATGCTCTTCCAGCATGACAGCCAAACCTTTGTCTCCTCAATCTTTCCCACTCAAACCCTCTCTCCTCTCCTCGTTAACCCCCTCTCTGTATCTCTGTGGTACTGTCCATGAGCTGGCCTTTCAAAGGAGCATGTGTATGTGTGTGTGCGAACGCAGAATCAGTGAGGGCTCCACGTGTGCTAACTGATCGTGGACTGGGAAATCTGGAAGCGCACCTTTCTCACGTGTTTGCCCTGAGCACAGGGAGGCCTGTCTGGACAAATGGGGCTCCCCCTGTTCAACTCACTCCGGGTGCTGATGGAAAGTGCGGGAGTCAAGGAAAGATGGCTCTTGCCTACTCAGCACATGGATTCAGTTCTGGGCACCCTCCCTGCATTCACTCGAACTAGTGCTGGATTTGGAGGCGTAGCATCTGAGATGCTCAGGCATGCTTTCATTAGAGTAGGCTCACCTCCTGATGCAGTTGCCACAGCTGAAGATCAGGACATCCCTTCTCTCCTTTCCTTCACTGTCTTTCCTCAGCTTCCCTTCCATTCATCAGGTGGAGGAGAAGAAAACCAAGGCTCATGTGTGGGGGCAGGGACACCCACCAAGAGGCTCACCGGCCAGACTCAGATGTGGTGCACCTTCCCATAAGTGCTATGGGCCAGACTCAGAAGCAACACCTTTGCCAGCAACCATCCCTAACTTCTTTTATGTCTCTCTGGGCCATGCTGCCTAGAAACCTTCTCCCTTTGTCATTTTACTAATTCCTACTCTGCCAGTTTCCAAGTCATCTTTTGATTTTACCTCCAGGAATTCTCCCCGAATCCTTAATCCCAGTGGTTGCCCCACCATGTGACCTCTCACACACTGTTCTGTCCTTAGACTCTCTGCTCCATCTTCCTCATTGGACCAGGAACTTCTCAAGGCCTGGACTATACCGTTGTTTTTGTTTTTGGCATTTTTCAATAGTTCCTAATAGAAATGATAACTTAGAATCATTTGGAAATCAAATACATTCTGGATATTATAAATGGAGCACAAAAATGTCATTTTCTTCTGTTTCAGAACTGGGGGGAGGCAAGGTGTCCATGTAAGAAAGAAAATAATGAACAAATGTTTTATTATAAGCATTTATTGAGTGCCAACCATATGCTTAATCTCATGTAGGATTGTGGGAGACATACACAGTATAAAGACATAGATTTTCAGTCTACGTAGGGGAATCAAGCAGATGCAAAAGACAGTTTTATAGGTGAGTACTCTCTGTAGATATTTTTTAAGGAGTACATTACTTGATACAGATAATTAGAGAAGAAGACAGCATACCATCAGGGGCTAATTATGTAGTGCAGGAGATAATGTGAAAGGAGTAAGAGGTGGGGGGAATCATTGTGGGCTCATGTTTTAGAGAAGGCTGTGCAGAGAAGCTTGAAAGATGGACCCACTCAAGACCTAGTCAAGCCAAAGGGAAGCCATGCTGGGCCCAAAGATGCATACGTGCAGATTCGGAAATGGGCACATACATCGGGACATTTTTAAAGACAAGTCTGGCTGGGACAGAAGGTATTTGGGGGAAGGAAGATGAAATCCATGTGCTTGGGGACAGCAGACCAAATTACTAAAGGCTCCAAGGAACAGACAGAAGAGGTGAGACACACTGGAGATGGGAAGTATCACTGTTGTGTGGTCTGGGGACACTGCGGCCCTGGCAGCAGCATGCATGACAGCTGGGTGTGAGCAGAAGCAGTGTCACAAGGCCCATGGGGCCACTGGTTGTCTGAACTTGTGGTCCTCAGGCTCCCAGCCATGGCATAGGGGAGGGAGGGAGGTGTTGCTGGGGCTGAGGCTGTGAACACAAGAGCCTGGGCAGCAATAGGACAGCCGCTCCAGGGTCCAAAGCCCCTGCCCTGCCCCCCAGCACTCCCCTTTCCACCAACAGACGGCGGCCGCTCTCTGGGGCCTCAGCGCAGCTGCCCCATCCCCTGTGCCCTTTGCATCTTTCCTTCATTTAGTCAGAGGTAATTTGGGGCCCCTAGATTCGGACCTAGGGTAGAATCTCAGTTTGAATGGATGGGGCAGGTGGTATGGTGGGTGTGATGCTATTTTATCACCGTAAAGTCTTCCGAATGTTTAGAGTTTTCTGAGCTTAATGGGCTAGGAAATGGAAACTCAGTCAGCTGGCATGGGCCTGGCCTCCCAGTCTGCTGCTTTACTGCTCGAGCACTCTGGGCTTGCAGGCCCCACTGTCTCTCGGAGACATTCCATGTCATGGAAGCCTTTAGTCAGAATGCATCCTTCGCTCACTCTGAGGTCCACTGGTCTCAAGTGGGAGCCCCTGTGAAGGCATCTCCCTTCCATGACTTGGAGAAAGACCCTCCCTCCTTCCCCAAGTCTAGAACCTTTCCAGAGGGCTATTTATTTCTAGAGGCGTGCTGCAGACTAGTAAGAAGCTTCTTGAGCAGGTGACATGTGTTCTGATTTGTAGAAAGGGGGAACAATACCTTTTATTCAATCATGCAAAGATAAGTGATGATTTATGAAAACATTGCTGCATAGTAGGTGCTCCCTGAAGAAAACTCTTATTCCTTTTCATCCCTGTCAGGACACTGAGGCTTAAAGAGGCTTCTTGGTTTTCCTAAGACCATCCTGCTAGTTATAGTCCTTGGTGTGAGCCCAGCTCCTCTGGGATTCCTGAGAGCCCCACATCCTTGTCCATCAGCACACAGACAGTGCTTGGAAACAGGCTGAGCAGGTCCCTGTGTGCCTTTGGTGGGATTTTTATTACTCAATGAATGACTGTTATTGTCCATTGACCCCCTCAGGGGAATAATAATAATAATAATGTCACATCTGAGACCCAGCTTCCCTTTGGGGCTGTGCATTATCAATATCCCCGAAGGCAAAGCACACTGGGCTCTGGTTTCTTTATGCTCTGGCACCCGCTCTCCTAAGACCATACTGGCACCATATTTGCATATCTCAGTGGAGCTGTCTGTCCTGAAAGCAGCCATACTTGGGGAGCACAGATGCTTCCTGAATCTCTGAGGCTCTTTTCGTGCCCATGACATCTTCTCAGGACCACTGGTCAAGGACAGAAGCCCAGATCATCAGCCCTGAACTGGCACTCATAGAAGGCATAACTCTCAGATGTACACATAGAAAGCAGACCTATCAGGAGACAAGAGAGGGGAAAACATGCCTTCTGTAGAAAACCCAACCTCTGTAACTTTGCAACATGGGCTTTCAGAGGGAGGAGATCTCTTGTGATTGTATTAAACAGTCGTGAATAATCTGAAATATTTTTCATTTATAGAAGGTTTGAGCAACAGTAACTAACTGGTTAGTTACTTGTTACTACCAATCCCACTACGAATCAGGGGGCAAGTTTCTGCATGAATGTAGAAACCACTTTTCTCTAGTGGTAGAGAAGGAGACAGATGGGGAGAGTTGTGTACAAGGAAGAGAGTTTTTTTTTTAACACAAAACAAGCAAAGAACAAGCACTTCTCCAGCTGGGTATGATGGAGCCTGAAGGAGTCTTACAGATCAACCTTTGTGGTGCAATGGTATCTTGTACATTGGTATAAAATATGCGCACAAACATGAAATGAAATGTCTAATGTGTTGTAACCCTGGCCACCAAGTACATATGAAAATAGAAACTACTTGGCCAGCACTTGTTCCAAATAGTCACCGGATGGGGAGAGTGTTATTCCTATAAGGTCCATGTGTCGTCACCCAGGCTCACAGGAATTCAAGTGTGTGTATCCCTCCCTCACGGGGAGGAGGCTGAGAAGAGGAAGGCTGGAAGGCCTGGAGGTTCAGTGCTGGGTTTGAGGTTCTCGATGGTAGGTAGACAAGTAGGCCCCACTGGCAGAGGTGAGCTGGGAAGTGCAAGCTGACCTGAAGCCCTTGTTTGCTCTCCTTTCCAACTCTGGGACTTATGGGGTGGTGTCTCTTATCATTTCCCTTTGGGACCCTTTCCCCATCACACAGGGCTCCCAATCTCTAAGCATATATTTATTTCCTTCGACTACTCCCTCAGTGCACCTGTGTTCTCTTTGTCTCTCTTAAAAACTTTGCTACCCTCTCTCACGCCTGTGTCTAAAAGTCCACATGGCAATGCAACCGACCCTGAACACATCCTTAGACTGCAGGCTAGGACATGCTGCATCTTCCTGCATCTTTTCAGAGTTGGAGCTGTGTCTAGAGATTTTGTGGGTGGAGGTGGGGGATGTGGAGAGGCAAGTGCTTATACCAATCCAAGGAAGCAAAGGATTTGCAGGTGCTATGAATTTAAGGCTGTCACCTCTGTGGGCAGTGTGTATTCATGGAGTGGAGCAAGGAGCAGGGAAGACGGGGCTGGCGACTTAGAAATTAATAACATCCGCAGTAAGCCACCACATCCTGGCTTGGTAATAAGCTAAGGCCACAGAGGAAAGAAAAATCACCTGTTTACAGATCAGTATTTGGCAGAGTTTAAATAATTTTAAATGAAACTGTCAGCCTTAAGCTCTGAAATGTGCCTCTAGCAAAAGATAAACACAGACAAGAGAAGACAGGACAGGGGGAGAGGGGCTTTCAAGAGATGGGGAAAACGCATCATAATCTTTAGTATCTTTAATCAGCCTGTCTTCTAAAAACAGGAAACATGGTTGCAGATACCCTTGCAGACTATAAATTTTCTGATTTTTGTGTGTGCTATGCAATGCAAGCATGATAGTTCCATTTCAGAGGCTCAGCAAGACTTAAAAATCTCTGCTTGGCAGCCACAGGGCCAATGAAGGCATCAGGTGCTGTCAGCACGTGGCTCAGCCATCAACCTGAAGCTTCCAAGCATCATGTGGCAGCTGCAGCCAACCCCTTGTGCAGTTTGGTCACACAGATTGGAGGCCAGGAGAAGCTACAAGCAAGGCAGCGTGAAAGATGGCCACCCAAGAGGCCGTGCATCCTCTAAAGGCCTGCATGTCCCCAGGTGAACCTGTTCGCAGGCTGCCACGGGAATTTCCACCATCAGACTCAGACCACTGAGTTAGGCGTCTGCCTTCAAGTGAAAACCTCACTGAGAGCCTTACCACAAAGGAAGAACCGTGCATCAGGTCAGGGTCTATGATTTTGTTGAAGGAACTGTTCCATGGGAGTAAATTGACCCCTGTGGTAGGGAAGAAAGCTGAGAAAAATGGAGGGAGGGTCTCAAAAAGTCTGGAGAGGGAGACTGAGCCATGATGCTGAAGCTAAAAGGAACTTGGTTTCAGTTCAGGCTGAAATGGAGGACTGAGCCCAGGGCTGGTAGAGGAACAATATGGGAGGTCTGGATTTAATAGGCCAGGGATCTGAAGCAAAGCAGCTTGGGGCTCTGCCTGTTCTTCAGGAGGTATTGGCAGGAAAATGCCCACCAAGTGGGGCATCAGACCCTCCTTCTCTGCTTTGGAAGATGGGCTGGACTTCCCTCCTCCTCAGTCCTCATCCGGCAGTCCAAAGTCAGGCATCCTCACGTAGCTCCCAACAGGGACAGCCAGCAGGGCCACTTGCCTCGGGGCAGGGTGCTGCCGGGTAGATATCATGCAGACTCAGAGGTCAGGTTCAGCAACAAGGGAAATGGGACGGCAAGAGGCGAGTGGAGCTCAAAGGCAAACCTTAACATCATGTATAATCTTAACTTGAAGTCATAGAACATCAACGACTGCAGGGAAAAACCCACCTACTTGCAAGGGCTTGGGGGTGATCACTTTTTGAGTTGGGGCTGGAGTAGATGACCCCACATATTTTTTGGAGGACTACAGGTTGTACTCTTTTAATCATCTACTATGGACCTCTGCTCAAGCTAAGTGGGAGTGTTTGCTGGACCTTGGATCCCTGTCCTTTCTCATCTCTAAGGTTTATGTTTAGGCTCTTTTAACAATTGAAATGTCTTCTTCTCAAATTACTCAATGCAGCATGCTAGGTATCGTGTTTGATGATGGAGGCCCAACATTGTGTAGGATGCTTCAATCATATTCAAACATTCAATTTTGGGAAATGAATATGTAGCATATCATAATTCAATAATTCGCTGAATTTACTGAGCATCTACTCTGCACCAGGAGCTCTTTGATATAGGTGCTAGGATATAGCAGTGAAAATAACAGAATCCATAAGAAGAAAGAAGGCAAAACAAACAAATAAGCAACTGTGATAAAGAAAAAGAAAGAAAAACTAAGTTGGGTAGAAAGTATGAGGTGTACTTCTTTAGATAGGGTGGCCAGGGGTAGCTTCTCAGATAAGGTGACATTTGAGCACAGACCTAAAGAAAGTGAGGGCATACAGATGGCTTGGGAGGAAACATACTGCATGCAGTAGGGACTTGCATGTGGTAAGGCCCTGGGGTGAGCACAGACTTGTGAGATCAGTGGGCTAAAGAGGAATGAGGGGAGGGGGAACAGCAGGAGATCAGGTCAGAGAGGGAAGAGGGGCCAGTTGCTACAAACCTCTCAGGTGAAGACTTTTCATTTTGCCCTGACTGAGATGCAAGCCATGGGGGGTTGTGAACAGATGAAGTAGGCAGTGAACAGGTGGAAGAGACAAGAAGTGGACAGATTCTGCAACTTCCAAGGTCAAACTTGGAAATGTGGGGTTTGCAAGAGTAGAATCCAAGGTGATTCCAAGGTTTTGATCAGAGGTTTGGGAAGAATGTAAGTTCCTTTTGCTGAAATTAAGACATTAAAGGAGGAGGTGGAGGTGTGCTGGAAATGGCAGAAGATTATAACAGGACATAGTAAATTTAAGATGCCTATTAGAGAGCAAAGGGGAGATGCTAAGTAGGTGTTTTTAGGTGAATACAGAGGTCGAGAGGTCTGGACTGGAAATTTTGGAATCATCTGGGTATGGAATTCATCTATTTGTGATCAGACCACCTGGGGAATGAGTGTGGGTAGGAAAAAGAGGAGGTTTTGGGTCCCAAGTCCAACACCCTGCTTAGAAGAGCCACAAGTGAGGCAGGAAAGAGGAGAGAGTGGGTTCTCGGCAGGCAGGTGCCTCATGCAGGAGAGTGTTCTGCTCTCCTAGGGATGCTGACAGGTGGGATGAGCCGAGAACTGGGAGATACTTTGGGTTTGGCTGTACTGTGTCATCCATGACCTGACAAGAGATTTCCCAATGGAATGGTAGAGACATGCAGAATCCATACTTTGAGGGAAACCCCACTGTAGATGTGTTTATAGGCTACAGTAAGGACAGAGAAGGAGAGTGTCTAACCATCTCTGGGGACCTCCTTCCCCAACCTCTGCTGACTAATATCCCAGCCATTCTTCTAGGTCCATCACAAACTCTGTATGCTCCATGCATCAACCATCATCTACCTTTCCTTTCATCCTCTGCTACCCAATTGGACTGATTCACTTTATCCCTTTAACACACTCTATAGAATTTTTATGATGCTTTACCTATTACTGTGTACCAATGTTCCTGTCTACACTGTGAGTGACTTAAAGGCAGAGGCTGTGTGCTATGCCTCACTCACATTTCTGTCTCAGCTCTGGCACCTAGCCATTGCCTACAATGGAATAGTCACTCCAGAAAATGTTAGCTGAATTGAATTTTGAGAGTGGTTACCAATCTCAGGCTACACCTTCCCAGAACTGCCTAAACTGGGTTATCAAATACTTTTTTTTTGCAAGGCTTCTGGAACTTCTTTTTCCAGATCACCTGGATGCCTTAGTAGAACACAGATTACTGGGCCCTACCCTAGAGTTCCTCCTTTAGTCTTTGGAATGGCCCAGGAACTTGCATTTCAAACAAGCACCCAATTAATACTGAGGCTGCTAGTTCAGTCAGGAAAAGCACTTTGAGAATCACAGCCCTGAAACAGAAACTTGATTTCCTTCAAGCATCTCTCTTACTTGGCTTCCCTGGAGAAGCTGGCTCTTGTTTTTTGTGCATAAAGGCATCCAGTCTGGCTGCATGGGAGAGAAATGGGTGCCATGAATCCATGCTACTAAGTGCCAGTGTTATACCATGTATTGGCCTCCTGCATGGAGCAGAGGGCAGATATCTGCATGGCCATCAGACAGTAGGCCAGATAGTTGCCATTCTGGACCTACTGAAACCGAAGGCCACAGGCCTCTTGCACTCACCAGACTCTCCTGCACCTTCTTCTCTGCATTTCATCACCCAGGGTCTGAAAATCCTTGGTGGTCCCTGAAGATATATTTTAAACTATCTTATAGATTTGTTTATATGCACTTTACTGAAGGCCTAAATTCTTTAAGATTATTGAGGATAAGAAAGGAACCATTTTTATTCGGAATATTCAGAACTGTAGCTGTTACACAATGCCTGCTTCTCTAAAGAAAGACTATAGACAAAAAGTATTAATAGGATGATGATGAGCGCTTCAAGAAGCATCAGTTCATTTCGACAAAGCCCTGGCAATAGAACCCATTTCCTTTTTATAACGACTTACTTGGGACATTCAGTAGGCACCACTTGTTTAATTTAAGCTTCGCATTGCCCGGGGGTCCTCGTGATGTTTCCGGGTAGTGAGTGGATTTGAATCTGATTGAATTACGGTCTCCAGAGTGTTCTGAGTAATAGATTGGTGTCAACCTGGAGGAAGGCCTTAGTCCTCAACCCTGCCCTGTTTAACGTTTTTATCAATGTTAGATGCAGATGCAGTGGGCACACAGATCACACTTTCATCTGATTCAAAGCTGGAATGGATAGTTAATAGTCAGCAGGATAGACTTCGGTTTCAAAGGCTCTTGATAAGCTCAGGAAGTGGGCCAGGTTTAAAAATAAAATGGAACAATTATCTCAAAGCAGTTAAAGGAAAAGGAAACATGGCAGAATTTTGGGGAGCAGAATTTTTTAGAATATTGAAGAATTTATTTGCTAGAAAGCACAGCACGTCATTAGCAATGTAACTTCCCCAGATGTTGATACATGGGACTGTATTAACAGACCAGTAGCACCCAGACAAAACTGTATTTGCAGCCTGATAAGCAATTAGGGATGCACAGGCAAAGAGAATCACGTCCGAGTGGCCAAGATGATGAATAGACTGGATAATGTGTCTTATGATGAGTAACAGGAGGAACCAAGGGAGTTTAGCTTTTAGCCTGGAGAGGAAAAGACTGAAGGATGACCCAGTAATTCAAATACTTTGAAACCCCGCATGCGAATTCCGCTTATTTCAAATGGCCCCGAAGACCAAACATAAGATCAGTCGATGAAGTAATAGGGTTACAGATTTTGGCTTAATATGAAGAAAACATTTCTAGTACTCAATATTATCTATAGGTGAACTAACAGCGATGGTAATGATGAAGTGAGCAAAAATTGGAACAACTCACGCAGGTTGATAACGTGCGCCTCAGTCCTGACTCAGTGCGTGGATCATCTGGACTCTCAGGACAGTGCTTTGGTTTCACGGGGAAATGCAGCCGTTGACTGAGCACTGGTGGTACAGAGGAGAGTCAGGTGTTGGATGGGAGGTGGAGCAAGAGGACCTTATGTTCTGGAAATACTGGGACTGTACTTTTTAAAGATTTTACACAGAGAGAGCTGTCAGCACAAACTACTTATATTCTTCAAATATTCTAGATTGTTGCTTCTGGATGTTTTCAGTTTTGAGGGAATTGCTATGATAAGGGTATTGGTTCCATAATCTGTCCTTGCTGCACATCTAAGTGAACAGGAGCCTGTGAGCCAGAGTCAAGGCATCTGTCTGTAGGTGACCACGGTTTGTTTGTTGTTATAAACAATCAATTTATTTGTTGCTTATAGCCAGTCTTGTGCCAGTATGACCTGGGTTAGCCAGTGCATTACAGTTTCAGCTTCCTAATGGGATAAAGTAGAATGTCTACTAATTAGTCAGCAACCTAGGTGGCCATATATATATGTACAAATCTCAGGAAGGTATTTTCCATACCTTTGTTATAGTGTCTGGCACCAACTTCATTCATAATTTGGGGTGGGTTACAAGAAAATTAGAGAACAACTCAAGAAAAATCTGTGCAGAACTGCCTTTAAGAAATCGAGAGATGAAAACCAGGGAGGTTCAAGTTAAACCTGCCCTTATCCTACACCCCAGTCAGCCCAAGTGAACAAGGACAGAGGTTCACACACACACACTTGCATGAATATATTTGTGGCAGTTTTGGCAATGACTTGAAAAATCTGGCAATAGCCCAAATGTCCTTTAGCTGGTAAGCAGATAAAAATCTAATGTACATCTTCAAAAGGGAATGCTATGCTGCAGTAAAAAAGGAGCTTGTTCTTTCTTTGAAAAAATAAACAAAATAGATAAAGCCCTAGCCAGACTCATTAAGAGAAAAAGAGAATCTACACACATAAACAGAATCAGAAATGAGAAAGGAAAAATAACGACAGACCCCACAGAAATACAAAGAATTATAAGAGAATATTATGAGAATCTATATGCTAACAAGCTGGAAAACATAGAAGAAATGGACAACTTCTTAGAAAAATACAACCTTCCAAGACTGACCAAGCAAGAAACAGAAAAACTAAACAGACCAATCACCAGTGACGAAATCGAATTGGTAATCAAAAAACTACCCAAGAACAAAACCCCTGGGCCTGATGGATTCACCTCTGAATTCTACCAGACATATAGAGAAGAAATAACACCGATTCTCCTTAAAGTTTTCCAAAAAATAGAAGAGGAGGGAGTACTTCCAAACTCATTCTATGAAGCCAGCATCACTCTAATACCAAAACCTGGCAAAGACCTCACCAAAAAAGAAAATTACAGACCAATATCCATGATGAACGTAGATGCAAAAATACTCAACAAAATATTAGCAAACCAAATCCAAAAATACATCGAGAGGATCATACACCATGATCAAGTGGGATTCATCCCAGGGATGCAAGGATGGTACAACATTCAAAAATCCATCAACATCATCCACCACATCAACAAAAAGAAGAACAAAAACCACATGATCATTTCCATAGATGCTGAAAAAGCATTTGACAAAATTCAGCATCCATTCATTATTAAAACTCTCAACAAAATGGGTATAGAGGGCAAGTACCTCAACATCATAAAGGTCATATATGACAAACCCACAGCTAACATCATACTTAACGGCGAGAAGCTGAAAGCTTTTCATCTAAGATCGGGAACAAGACAGGGATGCCCACTCTCTCCACTGTTATTCAACATAATACTGGAGGTCCTAGCCACAGCAATCAGACAAAACAAAGACATACAAAGCATCCAGATTGGTAAAGGAGAAGTCAAATTGTCACTATTTGCAGATGACGATACTGTACATAAAAAACCCTAAAGACTCCATTCCAAAACTACTAGAACTAATATCTGAATTCAGCAAAGTTGCAGGATACAAAATTAACACACAGAAATCTGTTGCTTTCCTATACACTAACGATGAAGTAACAGAAAGAGAAATCAGAAAAACAATTCCATTCACAATTGCATCAAAAAGAATAAAATACCTAGGAATAAACCTAAAGAAGGAAGTGAAAGACCTGTACTCTAAAAACTATAAGACAGTCCTAAGAGAAATTAAAGAGGACACTAACAAATGGAAATTCATCCCATGCTCTTGGCTAGGAAGAATAAATATTGTCAAAATGGCTATACTACCTAAAGCAATCTACAGATTCAATGCAATCCCTATCAAACTACCAACAGCTTTCTTCAATGAACTGGAACAAATGATTCTAAAATTCATATGGAACCACAAAAGACCCCGAATAGCCAAAGCAATCCTGAGAAGGAGGAATAAAACAGGGGGAATTACACTCCCTGACTTCAAGCTCTACTACAAAGCCACAGTAATCAAGACAATTTGGTATTGGCACAAAAACAGACCCACAGACCAGTGGAACAGAATAGAAAATCCAAACATTAACCCAAACATATACAGTCAATTAATATTTGATAAAAGTGCCTTGGATATACAATGGGGAGATGACAGCCTCTTCAGCAGCTGGTGTTGGAAAAACTGGACAGCTACATGGAAGAGAATGAAACTGAATTACTGTGTAGCCCCATACACAAAGGTAAACTCAAGGTGGATCAAAGACCTCAATGTAAGTCATGAAACCATAAAACTCTTAGAAAAAAACATAGGCAAAATTCTCTTGGACATAAACATGAGCGACTTCTTCATGAACATACCTCCCTGGGCAAGGGAAACAAAAGCAAAACTGAACAAGTGGGACTATATCAAGCTGAAAAGCTTCTGTACAGCAAAGGACACCATCAGTAGAACAACAAGACATCCTACAGTATGGGAGAATATATTCATAAATGATGTATCCGATAAGGGGTTGACGTCCAAAATATATAAAGAACTCATGCACCTTAACAAACAAAAAGCAAATAATCCAATTAAGAAATGGCCAGAGGACATGAATAGATACTTCTCTAAAGAAGAAATTCAGATGGCCAACAGGCACATGAAAAGATGCTCCACATCGCTAATCATCAGAGAAATGCAGATTAAAACCACAATGAGATATCACCTCCCACCAGTGAGGATGGCCAACATCCAAAACACAAACAACAAATGTTGGCAAGGATGTGGAGAAAAGCGAACTCTCCTACACTGCTGGTGGGAATGCAAATTAGTTCAACCATTGTGGAAAGCAGTATGGAGGTTCCTCAAAAAACTCAAAATAGAAATACCATTTGACCCAGAAATCCCACTCCTAGGAATTTACCCTAAGAATGCAGCAGCCCAGTTTGGAAAAGACATATGCACCCCTATGTTTATCGCAGCACTATTTACAATAGCCAAGAAATGGAAGCAACCTAAGTGTCCATCAGTAGATGAATGGATAAAGAAGATGTGGTACATATACACAATGGAATATTATTCAGCCATAAGAAGAAAACAAATCCTACCATTTGCAACAACATGGATGGAGCTAGAGGGTATTATGCTCAGTGAAATACGCCAAGCCGAAAAAGACAAGTATCAAATGATTTCACTCAGATGTGGAATATAAGACAAAGAAAAAACTGAAGGAACAAAACAGCAGCAGACTCACAGAACCCAAGAATGGACTAATAGTTACCAAAGGGAAAGGGACTGGGGAGGATGGGCGGGAAGGTAGGGACAAGGGGGAAAAAGGGGCATTACGATTAGCAGAAGTAATGTTGTGGGGCATGGGGAGGGCAGTACAACTCAGAGAAGACAAGTAGTGATTCTATAGCATCTCAGTACGCTGATGGACAGTGACTGTAATGAGGTTGGTGGGGGGGACCTGATGAAGAGGGTAGTTTAATAACCATAATATTGCACATGTAATTGTAGATTAATGATACCAAAATAAATTTAAAAAGAAAAAGAAGGAGCTTGTGATGCCCACAGTGCAATGGCTGGGCCTCAGATGCTCTGGTCTCAGCCAGAGATGCCAGTCCCCAAAGGGCAAACGCTGTGGTTCTTCCCACAGGATATGCTCGAAAAGGCAAAACCACAATGACAGAAAACAGATCAGTGGCTGGAGTTTAGGGAGGAATTGACTACCAGGAGCATGAGTGGGGTTCTTGGGAGTTGGACACGTCCCATGTTTCACTACAGAAGTATTTACATGACTGCATGTTTGTTAAAATGTGTAGAACCATGCACTAAAAACAGTGAATTTTACTGTATTGACATTTTAGCTCACTTTAAAAAAAACAAACAACAACAAAATAGAGGCTGCCGAGGACTGAACCAGCTTCATAGGATTAAAACTGGGCCTCAAAGTTGTGGCTTCCATTTAGCTGCAGGGAGGGATGGCAGGTTGCCACCTGAATGCTGCCTTTCTTTACCCTCACTTCTATGTCTGTTGCCACTGTTTCAGCTAAGGGACGTTTACCTGTTTCAATTATTTCCTTTCACCCCGATTGAAGCAAACACCAAGAAGACCCCTTCTCCTTCCCAGCATTGGACACCAGCTTCCACAAGGCCCACCAGCTAGATCACCGTCTCCCGTGGGCAGGCAGCCCTTGGGCCTGCAGCTGCATGCCTTGGAGACGAGCATGGATGACAGCAAAAGTTCACCTTGAATAATGAAGGGCCATTTACCTACTCATGAGAAAAAGGCAGGGCTAAGGAGAGGCCTTAACAGTTTCAAAGGTTCAAATACAACTCATTCTCTGCAAATCCAGTAGAGAAATTGCCAACCTGGGACTTTAGGGAACTGGGTTCGAGGCCCAGCTTTGCCTTGAGTGCGGTATAACTTCAGGCCTCTGGGCTTCTGCTTTCCCTTCTGCAGAAGGGTTATGAGAGGATTCCAAGGTGTGCGAGGCCCTTCCAGTGCCAGCATTCTAGCTTCTGTCCTCCATCCTCGGTGAGAGGCAGCCCGGGTCGTTCCACCTGTGCCCAAGTCCTGTTCCTGACACACAGTTCCTTAGTGTCCCTCTAAAAGATGCCCTCACCGGGCACCTGGAACAGCAGAGAGGAAGGCCAGAACCCTGGTTTATCCCTCAATGCATGACCTCGAAAAAAGCCTTAACCTCAATTTTCGCAGATGAATGATGCAGATAATAATCTTTCCCTTGCTGAATGGTTGCTGAGGTCTAAACAGTGGAGATGAGTACATGAGCCAGACATATAACAGCTGCTAATATATCTATCATTAGCATTATTATCATTAATATCAAAGGTATCACAGTGTCTGAAAAACAGTCCAGCACACCACTGATATGCAGGTTACTTACCATCTACCTTCAAATCTGACCCTTATGAATATTTTCCTTTCTGACCCTTTCTTCATTGCTGAAACTGTTTCTGAAATCAGTTCTGGGGGCAACAGCCTGATTCCCAGCCTCTGTCCAAAACCAAAGTGGAGTCTGAACCCTGGAGGCTCTGGGCTGCATACTAACTAGTTGGTGGCTCTGGGAGGACCAAGCCTAGGAAGGAGAGGAGGGAGCCCAAAGGCAGTGGCTGTGGCAGCTTCCGGCTTGCAGAGATTGATTTATCACCAGGTTTCTGATGAATGTGTGAGAAACGCTGGGTGATAAAGCAGCATGAGTCATAATTAAAGTAACAGCTCTTGTTTTTTTAAATGCTGTTTACTTGGTGCTTGGCTTTCCAGGCACTTTCCTATCTCCCACTTTAGGACAGAGTATTTCCCCCTTTTGGAGGCCGTTGATGAGGCCCTGCTGAGCATGTAAGAATGGCACCAGGGACCCGGGGGCAGAGGGCACAGGCGTTGCTCCCGACGTCGGCCCCTTGGACCCTGATTAAACTGTCAAGGAAAAGCACATCGCTGGGGACATGACACACTGTGGTAACCTCCTGGGAACAGGGGCCTGCAAACACGCGGCAGAGCCCGGAGACATTAGGGCATCCAAAACTGTCAGGAAGAATACCACCTCTTCCCAAAGTCTGCAGTCACCAACAGGAAAGTGAGGGAAGCCACATCATGAATTCATTACTAAATCTGATCTTTCTGGCAGCTGTCCCCAGCCTGAATGGTATATCTCACAGGCTATAAATAAACGAAGCCCCCACCACAGATTTTGCCTCCCTAACAAGAGTCCCACTGTCGGATTTCTTCTCTTTGCTGTCTCTCTCCTCCTTTTTTTACCCTTCTTCTCCTCACTGTCTCCTTCCCTGCTCCCAATTTGGCAGCCATCCTGCAGACCCAGACACTGTGACACCCCAAACAGGCACACAAATCAAGGATGTCTTTTGAGGGAATCCTGGGAACCAGCTGTGCCCTCAGAGGGACCACGACGTCCTTGTGCTCCTAAGAACCACATTCTGCTGGAGACGTGGCAGAATTTCATCTATCAATGTCCAACCGGGGCTCTGAGGGGTCAAGGGTAACAAGTCATGCTTAAAAAGATGGTCAAATAATTTGCCTGCTTTTCTTACAAATCCCAGTCCCCTCCACATGCCATTCTGGGTTGACATCCCTCCTGGACAAGGCTTCCAATTGTCATTTTTATCCAGTGTTTCTACCACCTCAATTTAGGGACAAGTAGCATTAAAATCTAGGGGGAAATCACACATATATACACAGATATTCTGCTCTACATCTAGCCATTTCCCAATTTTCTCCAATGGTGAATAAATCCTAAGAATAGGTGACCCCAGCATGACTTCTATTTGGCTCTGTGCATGCTAGACAATTCACGCATGGTGGCATCATCTTCCTAATTGGGCTTTGTGTGGCTGAAAATGGTTTTGTATTCCCTGAACACATCCCAGCTGGATGGTGAGGCCGTGCTGTTCGGGGGTGACCTGCAAACAGGTGACTCCACAGAGTGGCTGCCGGGTCCCCACCTCTGTAGGATGGCAGTTCCCATACACCGTCTTTACCTACTCCCTGTTCTTTCTCTACAATCCAAGACAATGCACAGAGAGAACTCTCAGCACGGACTGTTAATTCTAGATTGGACTAAAATCTGGGGAAAATCCAGTAGGTCATAGACTGAGAATAACAGACCCACAGGAGCAAGAAGCTGTGACAGAGCTGATTGCCCACCAGGAGAGTCATGCGTGTGATTTCACCCATGTTGCCAGCCAGTTGCATCTTGGTCTTTACACAGAGTTCTTGCTGTGTATGGGTCCTATTGTCCCCAGGTCCTGAGGCCTAAGCCCTCGAGACCTGGGGACCTGTGTACTAATCGTAGGTTTCTTCGGTCCTGTGCTTTCATGGAGCAGAGTACAAACTGTGATTGAAAGTCGATAAAATATTGAATTCCACAGCAAACACCATCTTTTCCTTTCTCAGAATTCCAAACTGGTTTATCATTAGCACAGACAGGACTAGACCCTCCTGTCGGAATGCACCAGAGCAACTCGCAGGGCATGTTTCTGCAGGTCTGTGTGTGAGGAATTGTACCTGGTCTGTTGGCAAAGGCAAACTTCTGTACCTGTGCCTCCAGAGCCACAGCAGGATGCGTGATGCTTGCCAAGACACAGCAGAGTGCCAATGACTGTCAGGGCGCATGGCCTTGGAGCCACCCTTCAGGGTAGGAGCTGTCACCCAGCAGGGGTTCCAAGCACAGCAGGATGTGTGTCCATCAGGATCCTATAAGTTTTTGCCCAAACCATCACCTTCAGCACTTTCAGCAGAGAACTGAGCAACAGGGGAGCAAGTGCATGATGTATTCCCCCAGCAGACAGCACTGGTATTCCAGATGCCTGCTCAGAGCAGTTCCCAGCCCTGAGAGCCAAGGATCATTCCTGTGAAAGGAGCCCAGGGGAGAAAGCAAGGGGGAAAGGAAGAGAGGGGGGGCAGAGCAGAAAAGGGGAGTGAGAAGACAGAGAAGGAAACATAAACAAGAGATATAGAGAATATTCCAAGCTGATAACCCAGCCATGATTCACTGAGTACTTTCTAAGGGCCAGGCCTATGCAAATCACATCTCATTTAATTCTTACAGCAATCTTACTTCAATAGATTCTATTATGGTCTCCAAGTAATACTGAGGAAACTTACTCTTTGAAACTTTAAATAACATGCCCTAAGACTGTGTAAAAATAGACATTGAAGTTAGAATAAGGCATAAGAAATTGTGAAGGTTTGGGCAAAGTGACCGCTGAGTCCTAATCTCCGCTGTTAGGAAGTCCCCCTGCCCTGGAGTCATGCAGGCTGTGTGCTGGCTCCTCCTTAGTCCCTCTGCAAGATGAGAGCCATGCCACTTCTCTCTCTCTGTAGGATGTTGTACAGCACAATCAGTTAATGTTTATAATGTGCTTTCAACAGGGAAACTGCCACTTACTCGCAGCATTGCTAACCCCTCAGTGACTATATCTACAAATTCCTTCCTTTCCATTGAATGTAGGTGGTTGAATATATCATGGCTCCAAATCACTGCAGATGGTGACAGAGCAATAGAATCAAATGTAAAACTAATATACCTAGCAAGGAAGCAGCATTTTTTAAAGTTTATTTTGATATCATTAATCTACAATTAAATGAGTAATATTATGGTGATTACACTACCCCCTTCATCAGGTTCCCCACCCCCCCAACCCCATTACAGTCACTGTCCATCAGCGTAGTGAGATGCCATACAGTCACTACTTGTCCTCTCTGGGTTGTACAGCCCTTCCCGTGCCCCCCGAACATTACATCTGCTAATCATAATGTCCCTTCTTCCCCTTTACCCCTCCCTTCCCACCCATCCTCCCCAGTCCCTTTCCCTTTGGTAACTATTTGTCCGTTCTCGGGTTCTGTGAGTCTCCTGCTGTTTTGTTCCTTCAGTTTTTTTTTCCTTAGATCTTATACTCCACATATGAGTGAAATCATTTGGTATTTGTCTTTTTCAGCTTGACTTATTTCACTGAGCATAATACCCTCTAGCTCCATCCATGTTGTTGCAAATGGTAGGATTTGTTTTCTTCTTATGGCTGAATAATATTCCATTGTGTATATGTACCACATCTTCTTTATCCATTCATCTACTGATGGACACTTAGGTTGCTTCCATTTCTTGGCTATTGTAAATAGTGCTGCGATAAACATAGGGGTGCATCTGTTTTTTCAAACTGGGCTGCTGCATTCTTAGGGTAAATTCCTAGGAGTGGAATTCCTGGGTCAAATGGTATTTCTATTTTGAGTTTTTTGAGGAACCTCCATACTGCTTTCCACAATGGTTGAACTAATTTGCAGTCCCACCAGCAGTGTAGGAGGGTTCCCTTTTCTCCACATCCTCGCCAACATTTGTTGTTGTTTGTGTTTTGGATGTTGGCCATCCTCACTGGTGTGAGGTGATATCTCATTGTGGTTTTAATCTGCATTTCTCTGATGATTAGCGATGTGGAGCATCTTTTCATGTGCCTGTTGGCCATCTGAATTTCTTCTTTGGAGAAGTGTCTATTCATGTCCTCTGCCCATTTCTTAATTGGATTATTTGCTTTTTGTTTGTTAAGGTGCATGAGTTCTTTATATATTTTGGATGTCAACCCCTTATCAGATACGTCATTTATGAATATATTCTCCCATACTGTAGGATGTCTTTTTGTTCTACTGATGGTGTCCTTTGCTGTACAGAAGCTTTTCAGCTTGATATAGTCCCACTTGTTCATTTTTGCTTTTGTTTCCTTTGCTCGGGGAGATATGTTCATGAAGAAGTTGCTCATGTTTATGTCCAAGAGATTTTTGCCTATGTTTTTTTCTAAGAGTTTTATAGTTTCATGACTTACATTCAGGTCTTTGATCCACCTTGAGTTTACCTTTGTGTATGGGGCTAGACAGTAGTCCAGTTTCATTCTCTTACATGTAGCTGTCCAGTTTTTCCAACACCAGCTGCTGAAGAGGCCGTCATCTCCCCATTGTATATCCAAGGCTCCTTTATCAAATATTAATTGACTGTATATGTTTGGGTTAATGTTTGGATTTTCTATTCTGTTCCACTGGTCTGTGGGTCTGTTTTTGTGCCAATACCAAATTGTCTTGATTACTGTGGCTTTATAGTAGAGCTTGAAGTCAGGGAGCGTAATTCCCCCTGTTTTATTCCTCTTTCTCAGGATTGCTTTGGCTATTCGGGAAGCAGCATTTTTTAAAGCAAAATTACAAAACAATGATTTCTTCTCTCCCTTTAAGTTATTTTCCTAGCATTGGGGATTTGCACGCTACTCCTCTCTCAGGGCTATGCTCTTACAACCTCTCATACAGGGGAAACAAAATCATTAGTATACTCTCCAGCTCATCTCACACACACACACAGACACACATAAACACACACATGCACATACACATGTACATCACGAACACTCACATGTATATATACATGCCCACACATAACACACCATGAACACACACATACACACATGCACATAATGCATGGCTGTCAACCCAGTCCTCAGGTTTCAGTCCTGCAGGAACTTTGAAGGATTGCTTTAGCAGACTATGAATGATGAATGATGAAATTTCTATAAAATATTTTAATTATTGGTAAAGATAGGGGAGGGGAAAGGAAAAGGAGGGTGCAAGAGAGAGTAAGGGGAATGAAGGCAAAGGGTAAGGGAGAGAGGGGAAGAGAGAGAAAAGCAGAGTAGTCCCAAGTGCAAATGGACTGTGACTCGGAAAAGCCCATGATCTTGGCAAGTGTACCCTTGGCTGTCCACATCCTAGGGATGTACATAAATTCCTCTCATTGTATTACAAGTCAGAAGCAGTCAGGAGCCCAGGTCCTATCAGAAGTGCTCTAGGCTTCATCAGCTCAGCCACACTGCCTCCAGGTACATATTGTTTTTACACAACTAAGGAATGCAACTGCAGTCAGGCCTTTAGTCCAGGGCCAGCTTAGAGCCAGCTGTTCCAAGAGTTTCCCCCAGAGGGTCCTGAACTCTTTCTTCAAGGCAGATTCCTGTGTTGATACAGGTCTACTCGTTTTCATAACCATTGGACTAAACCAGTGTTATCCAAACTGCAGTTTGAAGCCCATATAGAAGCTGTCACATAGTGGCCTCCACCTGTGATATTAAGAAAAATGAAATTGAATAGAATTATAGTAAGGATATCTAATGAACATTGCGTTTCAATGGTGTGTGTGTGTGTGTGTGTATGCAGTATTGTGATGTGAAATAAATTTATTGCTGTGAGTCACAGTCAGAAACGTTCGAAAGCCATGGGACTAAATGACCCGTCAGGGTCATGGATTCTGTGTCTGATTCCAAGCAGCTCCCTGAGAACAACATGAATCTAGAAAATATGAGTGAGGAAATTAGATATTTGAGAAGATTCTAGAATATCACTGACATCCAAAACTTTACAGACCCTTTTTGAGTCCGGTCTTTGGACAGTTCAGGATGAGTACATTTGGGGGAAGGGCGCTGATACGTCTAAACTGATCTAGCAGGAAGGACATCCAACACATGGCTTCTGAGATGCAGAGCTCACTCTGCTGGCTGGCATACCTCCTGTCCTCCCCACACGTCGCCCACCTCCCCTTCTTGCCTGTCTGCTCAGTCACATCTGATTGACTGGCTGACTCAGGCAACCTAATGAGAGGTAACACCCCATATGACGAAGCCAACACTGTGTAATGGGTTGATTGACATCCCCGGGAACTGACTCTATGCACCAGCCCACTTGCAGATAATGTTAATGGTTGAGGAATTAAAATATTGTTCCGTGCCTAATGAATGCAGCATGTGCTTCATATTAGCACATGCCAGGTGCAGCTCTGGGAACCAGGAAGCAGCAACACTTTCTAAATTATTTATCAATTCCCTTACCTCCACCCCAAAAGGGAGTTGGTTTACACATTTATTTATTTCATGGACCTATATGCAGAGTCATTGCTTTGGGTTTTTGTGATTTTTTTTTCCTATGGATTTTCTTTTTTCCTGATTCAACAGCAGAGGGGAAAAAAGAGAGAAAATATCATGTCAATGTCATTTGAATCATAATAGCTACAAATTCACTCCCCTGAATAAATAGAGAAGCTTATTTATCAAACACGGACAAGATGTCTGTCGAGTCGTTAACAGAAGGAGAGCGATTTGAGTAGGCAGAAGCAATTGTAAAAGTTTGCATAGCACCAGAGCTCCCTTGGGAGGGAGCAAGCAAGCAGCTCCCCTGGCTGGAACTCTGTGTTTTGGCAGCTGAGTGGCCAGCCCAGCTTGGCTGCCAGAACCATCACGGGATGAATCTAGAGGCTGGGAAGGGCAAGTAGCTCAGACTTCAGTGCCAGGACTTTAAGAGCCACGCGGAGCTTGTCCCCATTCAGCTCCTCATCCATTCACGACAGAGGGAATGGATACAATACCAAGGTGAGAGAGCAGATAGAAAGGGTTGGGTTGTCTGTGGCTCTAGACTTTTTATTCTATTGTAGTTTTTTCATCTTGACCCTGGAAGGGCTAGCTGCTACTCTCTGTGGCAAACACAAGTTTCCGGTGCATCCTCTCCCTGTCTTCCTCCTCCCACGATCAGCCCCCCTGGGTCCCACCACAATGCTGCCATATCTCCCTTCTATGGCCCTTCCTGAAGAAGCAGCAAAATGTACCAGGCTACTATCAGTTGAATGGCTACATCCAGGGAGTCTTCTGAGTGCTTATGTATATATATACTATACATATATATAATCTTATTTAATTCTCAGGATAAACTGTAAAGAAGACACTCTTTTATGACAATCTGATATAGATGAGAAAACCAAATCCCAAGTAGGGGATGACTTGCCCAAGGACGTTCCAACACTACTACATGTCCAGCCAGGATTTGCCCCTTTTCTTGCCATCCAGTTAGACAGACAGACATCTGAACTGTGGATCACGAGACTGGTTTTGATCCCAAATTACTGAGTTATCTTTGGCAAGTTGCCTGTCCCCTTATGGAACTCAGTTTCTATACAGCAATTCCCTGTAAAAGTGGGGAGAGTGGTTCAGGGTAAATCCCTGGATTTAGACCCTAGGACTGCCACAAGATAACCTTGAGGGGTTGCTTGATCTTATCTTCCTAATCTAAAAAAAATGAAGTAATACAGTATCTCCCTTGTGCAAATAGTTTTGATGGTTAAATGAGTTACTGCATGTAGAAGATTTAGACCTGAGCTTGATGCATAGTAAATTAGCACATGTGAGCTATCGTTACTTAGCTTCTGCCTGTGTGTCCATATTTATGAGACTCAGTGATCTCTAAGGTCTACTTTGGTTTGGAAATCCTATGAATCAGGTCTGTGGTTATAGTCCCTTAAAGTTCTGTAGCTATTTATGGTGTTATATCAATGTGAACAAAATTAGAGGTGAACCTGGGATGACTGCGCAGTGTGAACAGCTTGCACATGCGTGTCCCTTTAGACTGGCGCTGCCCATCCATGTCTGCAGCTTGTTTCATATGAAAGGAGGAAACTCACGTTATCCCCTATGGCTAGGGCAGGAATCACTCTCGCATTTGAAGTAATTGTTCAGAGATTAGCCCAAGGTCAGATGGCTAGTACCAAAGCAGGAGGCCAGTCCACATATCCTGCTTGCAAGAAAGTTCTCAGTTATCTGCAGAGCAAAGGGATTTGAGATTCTGAGTTAAACACCAAGCAAAAAGGCGCCTTAGAAAATGAGCTTTTGTCTAATTGTATTAGGCATTTTCTACTCCAAAATAAAAGACTGGGCAAAGCGTCCTGGCTGAATTTCACCAGCTCATCTTTCTCTGAACATAAAAATTTACCACTTTCCCTTTTTCTGACTTATGGGCAATTAATCTTAGACCCTCACACTGGCACACATTCCAACTATCTTGAAAGTGGAAGATTCCCTGGGAGAGGAGAAAAGTAATCTAAAGCAACAAGAAGGATTGGGAAATTCAAAGCCTGGGTAAGGAACCCAGTGAAAGTTGTCCCGAAAGGCTTCTGGCTTCTGGGCTGTCATCCAGGAAGTCAGATCTGCTCCCCTTGGCTTGCAGCCAGGAAAGCAGGGGTCAGAGCACCACAGCAAACTGGTAGGTCATTTGCATGCTGCAAGGCTATGTAAGGTCCTGAGGGAAAGGGAAAGGCCAGAGACCTTCAAACTTGAAAGCCAAAGCAGCCTGGGGCTTTTGTTGAGTGAGAAGCAGAAAAGCAAAGCCTATTAACGCTTACATTTCCAAAATGTGGGGAGGGCAGGGTGCCCCAGGTAATTCAACAAGAATGGTTAATCTACAAATAGTTCTATGATTCTCTAAACACGGTGCATGGTTTATGTACCTGTTCATCTTCCCAAAGATTTTCCTTGGTTAATTCATTCACTATTCAACCAATATTTATGGAGTACATACAGTATGACACACACCATACTAGGAAATACAAGGGTATTGGAACAATCATAGCTCTTGCCCACACAGTATTGTTCACATATGGGGAAAAGATAGAAATTATACCATAATTCCATGAATCATTTAATTGCAACAGTTACATTTGCTACTGAAAATTAGGACATACCAGGAATCCCTACCCATATCTGTCCCAGGGCTAGGGTGGCAAGGGAAGAGGGCTTTGAGGACATGATATTTATATTAAGATTCAGAGACTGAGTCTGAGAATTCTAGCATAGTTTGGGGGAGAACAGGTTAAGGCGCCAATGTTAAAATGAGTTTGCCTTTCTTAAGGACTCCCTAGCTGTTTGCAGATGAGCTGGCATCGAAGCATGCCAGCAAACCCACTTTGTCCTCAAGGGAAAATGCTTGAAGGGTCTTCGGGGTAGATGAGCTGCTCTTGGAAGTTCCATCTGCTGTACTAGGATTATGGGAATTTAAGTAGATTACCTGGTACCTGCTTTTCTACCTTGCATGCTCAGTAGCATCAACCTGGGAATGAGCTCTTCTCATGAATGACTCTAAAAGGGAGAATCAAAATTTGCTTAGCCAAAGATTTCCTGGGAACATAGATATGCTGCCCAGTGTTATAGTGTCTGGGAATTTCAACCAGTTTCCTGAAACAAAGACATTTCAATTAACAGGTGGCACTTTGCACCAGAATATCTCTCTTCCCTGGCTTCCCAGTCAGAATGCTGTGTATTATAAATAACAATAAGCTGGCCAGTCAAAGGCTGTAATTGAGTCTCTTCTTTCTGTTGACATCAGCAGGATTCCCTTGAGTGAGTTACCGTGTGGGTATTTAATTGGGTAGCACATGGCGGAAGCCAGCCATGTTTTGCTTAATTGCACTGGGTATGCCCTGCTGGTGTCTGTGCCTACCCCCTGGAAGGGCTATTGGATATCACTTAGGTCCCAAGAATATAGTGTGAAAGTGTTAGGAAAGACCAGGGATGAAGGGAATCAACTTGAGGTTTGAAAAATGAAGGGCATGTGGGTAGAAAAGAGGACTCATCCCATAAACAAAAATAGTTGCCCTGTTTATAGATTTACCATGTTCAGAACACTTATTGCGTGTGTGTATGTGTTTTTCAAAGTGGTGGATGGAGGAGGGGAAGAGTATTGGAGAGTACACATCATCACAAAATGCAGGTTAGCAAATGTTAGGTGCCATGGGAATGGTACAGCCATCAGTCCAAACAATTTCAGCACCAACTTCTTCATCTAGAAGAAAGAAATAGGGGAGGATTTAATTTTTTTTTTAACTGATGGATGTCTGGCAATGAATGTATGTAATTTTACTCCTTACAGTAACCCTTTGATGTAGTATTTTAACACAGCCACTTGACAGATGAAGAAGCTGAGGCTAAGAAAACATAGTTTAACACAGTAGATATTCGAGTCAGACTCCAAATCCCATATTAATTCCACTCATGCCAAGGGTTCAGCCATACCTCAATCCTTTCTCAGCCTTCTTGTATATCACATTGATAAACTAATGTGCAAAATAGTTGAGCTTCAATGGCAGGCATGGGATAGATTTTTGGTCCTGTAGGGAATATGAGCGACAGTAATGATACTAATAACAGTAGTAGATAACACTTACATGATGATTACTGTTTACCAAGCTTTGTTCCTAACATCTTAAAAATATTAACTCATCTAATGAGACACGTATATGTGGACAACTGCTTCCAAAGGCATCACCACCACGCTCTAAGCAATGAGTCTCTCACCCTGATTGTTTTGGGTGAGGGGCCAGGGGGCGGGCAAGAGCAGAGAGCAGGCTGTTACCCCACCGCCTGCTGAGGCCAGGGCAGGCAGGAGCTCCCTGGGCTGTGGCATGGTCACTCCATGCCAAAACACAAATTCTCTATGCTTTGCCAAGTGCTCCAAGAAATGTTCCTAATGGAAATGTCCATGAGCAGAATGTATGGATCCTGATGGGGGGAAGGAGGGGTCCTGAATCAGTGGGTGAAGGTATGTCCACAGGATACACAATTTTTTTCCTATTTCCTACTAGGGGCTTAATTTTTCTCTACAGCACCAGGGGAAGCTACAGATAAAGGTGTCCTTTATTCTTTCAGCAAAGAGGCTGGGAATGGCAGGGTTTAAATCATATCAGAAGAACTAAAGATTAGACATTACTTAGAATTTCCTAACTGCAAGGTTTTTGAGAAGAGTGAACATATAATTGAATTAAAAGAGAGCAAATGGAAGCTAACATTATTGAATGGCCACTCTCATGTATCATGTCATTAATGGATTATGTTCAGCGTCCTCTCCCATTCCCTCCATGGTTATTCCAAACTAAGCCACTCTCCATGCCTAACCACCATGCAGAGCTACACTTAGCTCCTTCCTTCTCATTTTAGAGGATCAGGTGTCCCTCTCCCTGCTAAGGGCTGGCCCTGCCTCTTCTCCCACCGATTCCCACCTGCTCCTAACTCCTCTGGAACTTTGGTTGATTGATCACTTCTCCTCTCTCCAGCATCTTTAACCTCTCCTTCCCTTGAATGTCTTTTTCCCAATCTACTTATTCAACCTAATGAGTTTTCCTTAACAATTAAGAATAGTAATAAACCTTGAAGGTAGATCCTCCTAACAATTGCCTTATCTCTCTCCTTCCATTATCATCCAGATGGCTTGAAAGGATAGTCTCACCCCACTGTCTATGCCTCATTACCCCATATTCACTTCTCAATCAATGGGAATCTGATCTCTAACCCAACTATTTGATTGAAATTGCTCTCATTAAAGTCAGAATTAATGACCTCCCACATGACACAAACTACAAAGCACTTTCAGGAACTTTCTGATCTTTCTCTGTACATATTCAGGCGTCACATCTTTGTAACCATTGGTGCAATTAGCCGCTCCCTCCAACCTGAAACTCTTCTTCCTCAGCTTCTATGGTATCGGGCTTCCTTTTCTAATTGTCAACTTAAGCGGTTGGCTTCTTTGGGTTCTAACCTTAGTTTACTTCTTACTCCGCATGTTCTCCTTGCTAATTTCGTTTATACTCACATTTCAACGTTTTACAGATATGCTAATAATTCCCAAATCTTGATCTCTGTTCCATTAGTTCCATGCCTACATAACCAACTGTTTGCTGGACAGAGTCACCTGGATGCCTCCCAGGCACCATATGCTTCATACTCTTTATATCCAACATCAAATTCATCATCTTTATCTCTTATTCTGTTTTCTTCTGAATTCTTTTTTTTTTGATCTGTACCATATCCATCTGCTCAGTTGCCCAGCCAGGGACTTGGACTTTTCAATATTCATCTTCCTCCAGAATTGCATTTCCAACTAGTCACCAGTCCTGAAATTTTTATTTTGAAGATTTCCCCTTTCTATCATTCCTTATGCCAATATCCTTAGTTTAGCTTCTCTTTAGAACATTCTAAGACTATTAAAACAGTCTTCTGTTATTCTTACCTCCACTCTGCCCATCCTGTTTTCCACCCAATTGTATCCTCCATACTGCTCCCAGAGCAATGTTTCTACAATGTTGTGTTATGTGAGTACCCATATTTGATTGGACCAATTCTTTTCTGTGTTACATAAAAAGGTTTCACTGGTGTGACATCAGCCCATTCATCTGCCTCTGTTACATCAGTTCACTGCTACTTGCAATGACTCCACCCTACCAGTGTTCAATGTTTCCATTGCTCTGCTCAGAGTGCTCTTTCTGTCCATAGCATCCTGATCTCCTTCCTCGTCCATCAGGTCTCTAGCTGCATTGGCTCTTTAGTCTGTTTTAGCAGTCCTTCATAGATACAAGGGAATAAATTTGGCAAGCCAAACCCAAATTTATAAGAAGACAGCATAGGTGCCCACCCACATGGCTCATGGAGGTTCATAACTAGTTATCTTTCATTGTTAACAATCATTTCATTATTGGATCGTTCATTTGATTGCCCCTGTCTTCCTGGTTGTGGAGAGTCCTCTATAAATTTCTGTGGAAGGAGGTTAATCCCTTAAATCGTTCTCAGTTCCCACACGTTGTAGGAAGGGGCTCATGGCAGTTAGCTAAGTGAGGTTCTCGGAGAAATGAGACATGGGTTAAAAAGTTGCTGTGAGGAGGAAGAGGAGTGTTGCAGAGAGCTGAGAAAGCATCTAATGAAACAGTCTGCAACACAGAATTAACTTGGTGAGTCATGAGGTCGGTGCCAGTAAGTTAGGTTTCAAGTTAATAAAAGATGAAGAGATTTCCTAAATAATGCAGAATCATCACCCATGTGGCTGTAAATTCATTTCCTTAAAAAAAAAGCTACCAAACATAGATTATTTGTTTAATGGGACCTGGTGAGTTGGGCCCAAGCATGTCTGAGTTTTAGAAATAAAAGATAAAATAATGAACTCAGTACCCTACATTTTGTTGGAGATAGGGGAAGAAATCATGTTACTGTTTAAAGACTGGGAATAGAGGCAGGAGGAGAAAGACACATTCAGCAAACATGTGGTGAGCATCTACTACTGAGAGAGGGCTGTGCCACTGATGGTACAGAGCAATATGGACATAATCTCTGCTGTAAGCGTCTACTTGGTATTCAGCATAAATATTAGTGGAAGGAAAGAAGGGAGGGAGAAAACAGGTGCATATTGTTAGTTGGTCTAGCAGAGCTTAAATGAACTCAATCCATATTAACAAGGTACTGTCTAGCTCTTTACCCTATATGTTCTTGCTATGCATGTTCTTCTAGAAGATTCATATTAAATCTATTACCCTTGACGGTTAGGAAGCACTTTATCAGGCTAACCCGTGGACTATTTATCAATTCAGCATGTTAAATATGGTGAGTCATTAAATCAGACAGCAAGTGAGTGGTAGAGTTGGGATCCTGAAATCGGGTATCAATAGAACCCCAGCTGACCATGTACCTGGGCTGCATGGTCACGCTGGGAACCAGAGAAGGCCTCCCTGATTGTCTAGACCACTTGATGGGCCAGCCATCTGCACACCCCCAGAAGGAGAGAGGGAAGGTTGCACAGTCTCAGTGCAAGTCCAGGCTCTGTTTTCTGATCAGTCTCAGTTATTTTACAGGCCCCAGAGCAGGGGGGAGCTTATAACTTTTGATCAGAGGAGTTTATATGTGTTCTGGGCCAGTTTTAAAAGACAGCTACCCCAATAAAGGATTTATCAAGCCAATAAAAAAGAGAGGCAAGAGACTGAAGACCCTCTAGTGAAACAGATCTTTTATTCTGTGAGGGTCTATGAGGGAACACTTTGAATGAATGCCACTGTTTGCCCAGGCCCACCACCAGCCCAGTGTGTAGGCAGAAGAACTCTCTAATCTTCATTTCAGGGTCTAAATGCTAGAGGCACTTGGCATTTCTTTTTGTCTTATGACACCCAACCCTAATTCCCTAACCCCAGATGGATTTTCCTTTCATTAGAAATGGCTTTCTATTTGAGCTATTCTTAGGGATTTCAAAGATGGATAGTTGAAATAGTTTTTAAGTGAAATTGAGCAACTCAACGACAGAATGCTTCTTCATATAACCCATCACCTACATTTATTTAATTGGTCTCTCTATTGAGTGTCTACTCTGTTCCGCACATGTGCTGGATGGGAAGGATAAACAGCAGATTCCAGGCAGCTTCAGGGTGTGTGTAGTTCATAGGAAACACTCACTTGCTGAGGCCAGCACTGCTTAGTAGTGCCCTGCAAACAGCCTTGCAAAATCAGGATCTTAATAATATTTATTTATCAGCATTCTGACCATGATGATTCAATTACCCAATTATTCATAATTCATTTATGTAACTGTCAAACTTGCTTTGAGAACCTGCTATATGCCTTCAACATAAAGATGAATTAGAGACAGTGTTTCTGCCCTTGAGAAGCATTTTAGAGCTGGTAGAGGAGACAGATGTACCAAGTGACAATCACAATGCAATGGGAAGCGTTTTCTAACAGAACAAGGACAAGTTTTCCAGACAGAAGAAAGAAATGAGTATTCTTGGCAGAGAAAACAACATGTATAAAATGTGAGATGGGTGGAAGAATGCATGATTGTTCATGGAGCTCTTAGATATAGGTACAATGCATCACAAGAAGAGTGTTGATGGATTATTTGAGGAGCCCAGAAGAGGAATTGATGAGAAATGAAGCTACAGAGGCAAACTAAAGGCAAAACTAGAAGAAATTAGTCTGCATCCACCAAAGCCTTGAATTCCTTACAGTAGCCTCTAGGGAACCCCATATGATTTTTTTTCTGGTATCGTTAATATATCAGTATCGTTCACCTCCATACTACTTTCCACAATGGTTGAACTAATTTACATTCCCACCAGCAGTGTAGGAGGGTTCCCCTTTGTCCACATCCTCGCCAACATTTGTTGTTTGTCTTTTGGATGTTGGCCATCATAACTGGTGTGAGGTGATATCTCATTGTGGTTTTAATTTGCATTTCTCTGATGATTAGCGTTGTGGAGCATCTTTTCATGTGCCTGTTGGCCATCTGAATTTCTTCTTTGGAGAAGTGTCTGTTCCACTCCTCTGCCCATTTCTTAATTGGATTATTTGCTTTTTGTTTGTTGAGGTGCATGAGTTCTTTATATATTTTGGATGTCAACCCCTTATCGGATACGTCATTTATGAATATATTCTCCCATACTGTAGGAAGTCTTTTTGTTCTACTGATGGTGTCCTTTGCTGTACAGAAGCTTTTCAGCTTCATATAGTCCCACTTGTTCATTTTTGCTTTTGTTTCCTTTGCCCAGGGAGATATGTTCATGAAGAAGTTGCTCATGTTTATGTCCAAGAGATTTTTGCCTATGTTTTTTTCTAAGAGTTTTATGGTTTCATGACTTACATTCAGGTCTTTAATACATTTTGAGTTTACTTTTGTGTATGGGGTTATACAGTAATCCCGTTCATTCTCTTATGTGTAGCTGTCCAGTTTTGCCAATGCCAGCTGTTGAAGAGGCTGTCATTTCCCCATTGTATATCCATGGCTCCTTTATCGTATATTAATTGACCATATATGCTTGGGTTTATATCTGGGCTCTCTATACTGTTCCACTGGTCTATGGGTCTGTTCTTGTGCCAGTACCAAATAGTCTTGATTACTGTGGCTTTGCATACGGCTTGAAGTCAGGGGACATAATTCCCCCTGCTTTATTCTTCCTTTTCAAGATAGCTTTGCCTATTCAGGGTCTTTTGTCATTCCATATGAATTTTAGAACTATTTGCTCTAGTTCATTGAAGAATGCTATAGCTATTTTGATAGGGATTGCATTGAATCTGTAGATTGCTTTAGACAGGATGGCCGTTTTGACAATATTAATTCTTCCTAGGCAAGAGCATGGGATAAATTTCCATTTATTAGTGTCCTCTTTAATTTCTCTTAAGAGTGTCTTGTAATTTTCAGGGTATAGGTCTTTCACTTCCTTGGTTAGGTTTATTCCTAGGTATTTTCCCCATATGATTCTTAAACAGTGGAAAAAGTGGAATCAACAATATGGAAAGGGATGGTTCTGGAAATTAGCAGACAAAATAGAGGATTATTATTATATTAATGCAAGAAAGAGATGATGAAACAATGATCTGGGCCTGTGGAAGCAGGTAAGTAGGGGAAGGAGTGATTCAAAAGGTAATGAGAAGCAAAAGTGCAGGTCATGATAAGTGGTTGTGTGTGGGAACAGGGCAGGGCTCAGAGGAGAGTGAAGCAAGTGCAGCATTCACCTCAGAACCAAAATTCGGTAATGAAGATGAATAGTACTTAAATTCAGTACTCTAAGAACTCAAACTCAATGCTAAATAAAAGCCCCATGATTAACAAAATACTAAATCTTTAAATTGAGACAGATCAGCATTACTGATTTTTCCTTTTGCTTTTGTCCCCAGTATGGCTTGATATGGTAATGTACTGACTATGGCTTTATTTGAAAATTCAGTAGGTTGTTCATTGGTTTTTTTCAAGTTTTGATTTTTTTTAAATATTGCATTAAGTTATTGTGTATCTTGATTACTGCTTTTCAGGGGCACTCTCTTAAATTTGGTTCCAAGGTAAGTGCATTTTTAGACTCATCGTATTCCTGGACCTAGAACAGGGCATGGGGGAAGACAGCGGGGAGTAGTCAGGAACTATTGTAAGGGTGTTGTCAAGTAGGATGCATCAGTGTACCACCATTGTGCCTTATTCCATTGAAAGACCACTCAGTCTGCTTCTAAAAGTGACTTTCTTCCCTGTATATGCTTCCTCAATCCACTGAAAGTTGGCATTTTATGCTCGGGGTTTTCACCAAATGCAGACATCATGCAGACCCCACATATTGCCCTCCCTCTGAGTAAGCAGAGTCTGGGGCTCCCACGATGAGACTCACATACGGCTTGTATACAGCTTGCCCAAATGCCACAAATGCTTTGGAATAAGCATGGAAATTGGTTTCTAAGCTCCAGCAGTTTCTAAAATAGGGGTGGTTTAAAATAAAGCAGTGCTATAAAAGGGATTCCTATAGAGCAGATTGTGGGAAATAGCAAGTGAGCCTCTGAAATGGAAAACCTGGGGAAGTCACAAAGGGCACCTGGCCATTCCTAGGAAAGGGCAGCTTGGGAGAGAAACATGGTCTGCCATGGAAAGCATTCAGCTTTGTCTCCATCTCTTCAGTGCAGTGAAAATTCAGTCTTCCTCATTCCCTGAAGCATCTTTTCACTTTTTATCCCAGCTCTATGTAATATATTCTGTCAGTGCAAAATTTGGGATGAAAAATACTGAGGCCTTTGGAAATCTAGGAAGGACGTGGGTGGGTTTTCCCAGCTGAACTGCCATGTGCAGATGGGGTACGCTGGGCATGGTGAGGTGGAGGAGGGGAGGCAGCTAGCTGGAGCCGAAGGCTGCAAGTGAGGCAGTGCTGGAGTGGCGAAATGGACATTGGCATGCAGAATTTAATAATAGGGAGGGTGGGTGAAAATTTGAATAGTTTGCCTGATAGCTTCAATTTTCTTAGAGAAATTGGAGAAAAAATTGTTTTCTGAGAATATGGGGCTGGGATGAATATTTAACAGGATACTGAAGGTTAAGAGAAGAGAGAGAATTGACCAAAGACAGTGAGTGGGTTGAATGCCTGCTTGTAGATATTCTGTCCTTGGAGACTACACATGTGCATGACATAGGCAGGAGTTTTGTCTTTGGCTGTGCTCAGCTTTCTGGGTAAAGGCTTGGAGAATCTGATGGGCTATGGGACTGGTTCCAGGCTGGGAATATGTAAGGCGTGTAAGGACTGAGGGAGCTGGATAGTAGAAAACAAGGAAGAACTTTAGAGCACCTGGCTTTGGGAGCAGTGACTGAGGCCAGCATGAGCGATGCTGAGACCCAGGCCTCCAACTGTTAGGTCCTGTTCTCACAGTTCAGGAAATGGCTGTTTACAGGGTCCTGTCTCAGCAGAATCAGCCCTAGGTCAGCACAGGCACCTACACAGCCTACACTTTCTAGCAACTGGGGCCCCTTTTGTTATCTTGGTAACCATATAATCTCGATGCACTCTGCATGGTTAACAGTACTATCTCCTCTCTTGAAATGCAGCCCTGCAATCCCCTAAGTAGATGTCTTATCTGTCTCTGAAACATTAAGGAGCAATGGTGTTAAAGAAGACTAAGCATTGTTAGCTCCCCCTAGCCCCGGGCCCACACACTCATAGTGAAATTGCTTAAATATGGGAGTCAATAACGAAGGCAACATCCTCGGGTTGAGTATGAAGACAGATGCTGCTAACATTTCTTACAGCCGTACTGAATACAGCTGTCAGGGCAGGAGGGAATTTGAGAAGGTGGTATATAATTAACCTAGTTGGAATTAGGCCAAGGAACCCAGGGTTAATGGCCCTGGGAATGGGAGCATTAATGGCCACTAATGGTCAAGCCCCTTTTCATGTCTTACTCATTAGGGCTACCTTTTATATTCTAAAAGATCATGGCCTTTGGCCCTGGAACCAAGGGCAATGGAGAGTTGCCCCCCGCCCCAGATGACGTGTTATGCATTCTGACAGCTTCTGTCCTGCTCTTGATCCCCCATCACAATATTCAGGTATAGTGTGTAGCAGATCTCAACACATCCCGCCATCTGCTGAGCACAGCTGATGATAGCTAAGACAGATACGTGATGCATATTCATGGACAAAAATTGCTTCAGGTTCTCATCCAACAGGCTGACAAAAGCATGACATCCTCTTGATTTCACCTGTTTGGTGCTGGTATTCCATTTTGTACACATTCCTAAGAGAGCTGGAATAGAATCTTTAACCACCCCAGAACGTGTCCTCAGTCATATTCGATGGTGACGAGAATTATTAACATGTGAGGCTTCACAGTCTTCCGCCCTGACTTGATTGACAAAGAGAATGCTATTTTTGTCCACTCCATTTCTCCTTCCTCTTATTCCCTTTACCCTCCAACAGAGGATTGTACCTTCGTCATAAGCTAATGTTATGTGATAAGCTTTTGTGATGCAAATTTGGGACACTGGATAGACAGAGACAACTGGAACAGGAAAAATGAGGGTAGAAACTCAGGGGAGAGACAAGAAAAGCAGAGACAGAGCAAAGGAGAAAGGGACAAAAGTCTAATTCAGTAAGTATGTGATGTGTTGGGGGGAAGTTGAGCACAGGGTCTGGAAAGAAAGAAGCTGCAAGGTAGTTGTGTTGTGTGCGTGAGAAAGAAAAAAGAGAAGTAGGGAATAGTGAATTTTAAGAAGTCAGATTGATAGTTATCAGTCTGATCTCTTAATATTCTTGGAGGAATACAAATAAACACTGGTCTTATTTTTAATTATGGCTGGTTGTTGGAGTCTTTTCCTTTGCATGGTGACCCCAGCCAGCAACCCCCACCCTGAGACTGGGCTAGGTGCAGTTCTGGGATTAATTGAGTTCATGTATTTAACTAGAAGGCTGAAACTGAACCTCTGGGATAAGCTCAAACCCAGACTGTGACTTTGCTTCCTCATTCTCTTAACCTCAGAGTCAGAAACAAATTTTGTGGTGCTACCTTCCCTAATGAATTTTTAAAAGCAGATTGTGTTAAAAATGACAAAACAACCATGCCATCTGCAGTAGCATCCCTCCACAGAAGGCTCTGGGGTCACACAGCAGTTTTATACATTCTTACTTAAGCCTGACGTTAGCTCTCAGGAGTAGATTATTACTTTCCCATTTCGTAAATGTGAAGACTGAGGTCTACAGCTATAAAGCAACTTGCTTGTCTTTGGTTACAAAGCTCGTAAGAAGCACCTCAACGCAGGGTAGAGTTTGAACTTTTATAAAAGGGAAGATGAAGGACAAGGAGAGAGGCAGGATGTCAGTGAAAACCATAAGGTTTTTCTCAGGGTTCACAGGCCCTGCGTGTCTGGGTGATTATCCACATACACAGTTACTTTGTGCCCTTTGTTGAGGGAGTGAGATGAACCAGCAGACACACAGCTGCAGCTCTTCGGCAGCATCTCACCCTGCTTGAGAGCCTAGATGGCTGGTGGCCTCCTCCACTTACCTGGCCCTTTCCTTTGCACCCACAAAAGGGCAGTGGGGGGTGCAGAGCCATCTCTGCTGTTGGCACTTAAGGACTGGGTGGAGGCAGGATGCCTGTATGGTGCTGCCAGTCTTGGCATTTCCTCCATGAACCTGCAAGAGAACTTAAGCCATTAAATCATCCAAAATCATATGCAGTGACTGTCATTTTTTTGTGTGAACATGTCACTGGCTGAACACAAGCATCTCAATAGCCACAGCGCCCTAATTTTCTTCATCAGAGACAACAAAACCAAAGGCAATGAGTAGGAGGAGGGACTGAGTCCCAGGGGCACCCTCTCTGGGGAAGTCTCTTGGGCTTAAATACATCTAAAGTAGATCCAAAAGAAAGCAGTGATTACAGGCTAATTTTCTGCCTGCATTATGTTAAGTGCCCCGTCGACTATACAAATAGAAATTGCTTTATGCCAGAAATCTTTTTACTGAATTCCTTTTATTGGTAAATTCCATACTTTAAAAAAAAAAAGGAGACTAAAGGAATATTTTTCAATTTAATGGTGAGACTATCTGGGTACCAGTAAAAGATACCAAGGCTGGCACATATCCGAGAGTTCGTCTTCCTTTTCAACTGCAAATGTGGGAGAAGAAGAAATGGTCCTGTTCTGTGACTTTGCTGGGTAACAGTCTGGGAGGGCCTAGCCCTTAGCTTTAGGAAAACATAGCTCTGCCTCTGCACACACAATTATTTTTCTGACAAGAAAGCTGATGGTGGTCTGGGATGGGGAGCATAGCTGAGGAGAGCCATTTAGCCATTCCTGAGTTGTTCCTCGTGGACCTTCTGCAGGGGATGTGAGAGATACACATGAGACCCTCATTCCTCCCCTCCATGGACACTGCCTCTTTCCCAGGGGCAGTGAGGGGTCAGCTCAGCCACTGCACTGAGATCCTCTTACTTTTCCAGTCTGGGTCTCAAGTCCCAAAGACATATGAATAATATTCGCTCATTCACTCATCAGCGATTCTGTGAACATATATTAAGCATCTTCTATGTGGCACACAGTGGGCCACACCCAGGGAATTTTAAAAAGTAATAAAAAGAGAAAGCTAGAAGCACAGAAGCCAAACAGAAGTGGAATATAGGCATTAGAATCAGAGACACCTGAATGAAAAATTTCACCAAAACCCTTCTTGTCTTGGATGAATAACTTATGATGTTATACTTACAGATTGGGGTCTTGGGCAGTGGACGACTGGTACCTACACCAGGGAGTTGTTGGAAGTGTTGAACGATACATGCAAAAAAACTACCAAAGAGCCTGTCAGTGCTCACTAAGAAATCAGTGCTTACTAACTGTGAGTTGATTCCAACCTTTCTTCTGAATTTGGTACCTGAAATATTTTTTTCCAGGGAGCCTTCTGATTTATAGCCATCAGGGCATCAAATCCCTGGACCACCATCAGGAGATACATACTTGTGCCTGTTAAGATCCAAATCTTTGATCCTCTTAGACTCAAGGACATTGGAAGGAGGGATGAAGACTGTGACATGTATAGTGGGCCAGGGAGAACCTGGAATCAGTTTCAGAAGGAAAAGCAACAAAGGATTCTGTGCTGGGTATCATGTTAGGCCTTTTGTATAGATTATTCTGCAGTCCTGTGTTTAGGGTGTGAATTCCTGACTCACCCAATGCCACCAGCTCTAGAGGAATGTCCCAAGTGGGATCAGAAGGAAAAATAAGAAATAGCAACTTCCCAGAGCCCCAGAAAAATGCTAAAACTTGATCTTTGACCAGCAAAGGGTGTCGTCCGTTTCTGAGGACAGGTGTCAGGATCATTAATTCCTAAGAGGAATGAGATTTGTGTTGCAGTTGAGAATAAGCTGTAAATAAACAATTAGTCAGCACTTTTCCATCATCCCCTGAAGAGAGAGTTTGATACCGTGGAAGACCAGATTATCCTGAAACCATCCCCAGTGGCACCCTGGGACTTAATTAAAATTTGTCTTCATGTGTCAGGTACCAGTGCTGACGTATGTATTTTACTTTTCTGGAACATGCTGACCCCAAGCTCCCACAGTGTATGCTCTTATGGAACCTTATAAATAACTAACAACCTTCAAGGTTGAATGCAGCCTCAAGGGCATGATTGTGTGACAGAGAACGAGGATGTCGGTCTCTATTTTTTGGAGAGCCTAGGCATGGACTGCAATCCACGTTTTTCCTGTGATGAGCTATGTGGGCAAATTATCTCATTTCTTTGAGCATGTTACAGCTTCTGTAAAATGGGGTTGTGACATCTGACATGGCTTTTATAAGGCTGAATTTAGATAACACAATTTAAATACCAAGCAAAGCAACCACCATTTACTGGAGGCTCAGTTAATATTAGTTCCCTGATACAGAATACAGAATGAAGGACTCTTGGCAAAGATGTAGTTTGATGATGAGGCTGATAATGCTAATAGGAGCATCACTGTGGTTGTTTGGAAAGAAAGACAAACATGGAACTCTGTTGCCTTCAGAGCCTGGCAGTGAGGTGGGTATTAGGAGTGGAAATGCGGGTGGGGATAGCTTTGCTGATTCATACTCCCAGCAGGACCCTGAAGTCTCAATTCCAGGTGGAAGAGCCATCTATGGCATGAACACCACCAGGTTGCATGCGGAAATCAGCTGCACTTCTCTGTCACTGAGCCCAGCTGTCTCCATCTCAGGTTCTCAGGCCACCCACTAGTTCATCTCCTTCTCTGGCAGTGAGGATGCCATCAGATGGGGTCTCAGTTCCCAGACCTGCATCCACCCAGCCCTGTCTCTGATTAACCTCCTCCTTTTTCTTCTTTGCTTTTCTAGCCGCAGTCCTTTCCAACTTCTCTTTCTCCCTTATCCTCTCATTTAGCCTTGCTCAAAACTGCTGAGTCAAAGATTTCTTTTCTTGCCGCCCCTCTCAAAGAGCAGGCAAGTAGCGGGATGCCAGCGCTGGATGGGCCATAAATAATGCATAGTGCACAGAAACAGCTGGATTACAAAGAGAAAATCTTTCCTGTTTACTCTTCTTAATGCCACCAGATCTTCATTCAGCGGAGGCACACACCTACTTGTTCATCAATATGAAGCCCCAGCCAAGGGCTGGTGTTTCTCCTGCTGTCTGATCCCAGTTCCACCACCAGGAAGTCCTGTCTGACATCTCCTGATGCCTGTACTGCTATTCCCTGGGCCACTGGAAACCTGCTGTAATGGTGGCCAGGTTAGTTTTAGTTCAAGCTTTATGCATTATGAATTTAAACTCTTGTTATACTCTTGGTGTCTTGATACTTGCTGAACTTTACCTCAGTCCCTTGACATATGTAGATATAGTGCCTAATAAGTTCCATATTCAGGATTAAGGGCTTAGTGAATACTAGATGTCCCAAACATAAACCTGTAAAATAGGTTATTATTTCCAGTTTCACTTGAGGAACTTGTGACTCAGATAAGTTAATCGATTAGTCCAAGGTCACTGAGCTAAGAAATTATAAACCCAAGACTGAAATCAGTATCAATGACTTAATGTTCCACATTCATTTCTCTTTATGCTGATTAGGATTCAGAATGTGAGGATGAACATAGGGGAGTAGATCAGCCAGGGTAATAGCAGAAAACAGAATTCCATTTGGTTCAAATGAAGATACGGTAATGAGAGGTGATTTACAGAGTTTGCAGACCAGGTAAATTAAATCCAACAGGAATGTTGAGGCAGCCAGTGATTTCCAATCAAGGGAAGTTGTTCCCACCTCTGGACCTAAAAGGTAAAGGAGAAGACATCATGTGATTGGAGTCAAGTGGGAGCTGGAACCATGAAAGAACATCTGCCTGCCAGGATCCATGGCTTGGAAAGCTGGGCCACTGTCAGGATGACACTGTTGAAGCATAGTGGGAACAAGAGAAAAGGCCACTTTCTTTGGGAGGCATTTGCCAAACCCACCTGGAACCAAGCAGCAAGGAGAAAATGATGCAGCTGGTGGGTCAGCATTCCTCATCACAGACTGGGGTGGAGAGGGTCAGGCGTTGACCATGATTCCTCATCCTGTGGCTGGCAAGCAGAAGAGTCTCTGCCTTCCAGCCTAGGCTCTGTGCCCAGAGGTGGCTTTTCTGCAAAGCAGATGAGATTTAAGCTTCCAGCTCTACTTTCATTATGTGTTGCTCTGCAACACACTAATAGGAACTTGATGGCTTAAAGCATAAATGGTTTATTATTTCCCATACATCGTCGGGTTGGGAGACGGCTCTTCTCATGGTGTCAGCTGGAGTCGCTCACGTGGCTGCATGCAGCTGGAGCTCAGCTGGGTCTCAGACACATAGGAGGTTCTCCTTGCACATCTGGGGTCTCAGTTCTGCACATGCTCTCTGTGCACAGACTTTCCTCATCGTCGTCCAGCCTGATCTTCTTTTCATGGCAGCCAGCTCCCAGAAGGGCAAGGGCCAAGGCTGTCAGGCCTCACACGACCTAGGTCAGGAAGTGCCACAGCATCACTTCTGCCTCATTCCATTGGTTGCATGCTAACATAGATTCAATAGGGAATATAGACTCTACTTCATGATGAGAAGAGCAGCATGCACATACAGGGTGGGAACAATTATTAGGGGCCTCTTTTCAGACAATCCAACACAGTGGGTCTTCTCACTACAGAAATTCACTTCCCTCTTATGTGGAAATATACCCATGTCCCTCCGGACACCCTAAATTTTCTTCCATTATGGCATCAGGCTCATGTCCAGTATTTCACAATCTGTAATGGATGGAGATGTGCACGAGGCTCCTTGGGTTTGGCACCTCTTGAGCTAAAGAACAGTGAACTGACAAATGTATGTTGAATACCTCTCTGTTCAACAGAAAGTTGTGATATAAAGGTAATACAAGAATAGGGTGACTGTGGTAAATATTCAGAAATGAAAGGAGCAGAAAACAGCTGGATAAACTGTCCTGGAGCCCCTGCATGTCCTCTAAATCCTGCTCATTAAACACAGTCAGTTCTTTGCAGTACCTTAGCCTACACTATTAAAAGAAGATGCTTGGCGTTTTCAACATTTAGCCAGAAAATCATAGCCAAGTTTGTAATGTACAAAGTCATTTCACTGCCCTGCAAGCCTCTGCTAACACTCCCCTGCTAGCCTCGTCCTTCACATGATCCCAGAGGCGTTGCCACATGCCTCAGGTCTTTGTTACAGCAGCATCACACTTCTGGCTGCAGGTTTGTTTGCAGTTAGTGATTTTAAAGTTAGTGCAGGACTCAGCTGCATTCAGCTGGGTGCTCCTTTGGGATTGGGACATCTGAGAAGGTCTCAACTAATTAGATTTTCAGCCAGTCTGTTATATAGTAACAGATAACAGAAACAGGGTCCCTCATTTGTACTGGCCCTTTACAAGGCCCTGGAAGAGGCACTAAGAAAAATAGTTACCTGGTCAAGTATATTTTGTAAATTATAGAAAAGTAAGCTATTTTAGCTGCCATCAATCAGGACTTCCATTACTTTTAATCTGACATAAGATTCATCATACTTCCTATGTGTCAGGTGGCATTTGAATGGCCACAGGCATGTGGGAATTTAGCCACATGGAATTTGAGCTGAGGGTACATTTAGATTGGGTTTAGTCAGATGTATTTTATGTAATTCACAGTCACTTCCATGCATATTAATTTCTTGCTAGCTGTTCTGATGTAGAGATGACTTCCAGAAATGTTCCTACTGCCTACTGTGAGATACCCGGTATTACCCAGAAGTCACATTGCACTATGAGCGTGTCCTCTGGGGCCCAGTATTGAAAATACATAAGGAGTGGAAGAAAAACAGGGTTTGAATGAGAAAGAGCTGATAGCTAGTCTGTGGGAAATCCTTCCAAATATCATGCACACAAATGAAAGAAGTTTGACAGATATTTTTCCAGATTTGGTCAAAATTCTAGTTTCGGATTTTGATGACATTTTCATGACATTACCAGTCATGATTTAGGAAGCTGAAAGAAACTGTTCTGAGCTATCAATATAAAAAAAAATCAACTACACCAGAGGACATACTGAACTATCTTTCCATTCTTTCTATAGAAAATATTAAGTTTTTATCATGTGAAAAAGTGATAAAAATAAAGAATAAAGCTAAGAAAGTAGGAGAAATATTACCGAAGTGTATTGGGAAAATATTTAATATCAGTTTATTATTTGTCTAGAGTTTCTGATGTTTGTGGGTATTTTTCAGCTTCTAAAAATTTACGACTTATGATTTCTCATTTTAAAGAAATACATCCATACCTATTGTTGTATTTGTAATCACATGTTCTTTTTCTTAAAAAGAACCTTAGAACTGTAGAGGATTCAGGCCCCACTGAATCTGGGCCATGTCTGTACCTAGACCAGAAATTTTGCTCTCAAAGGCTATGATAGGCTATTAACTATTAAAATCCTAGAGTTGGTGTTATTTCCCAGCATAGAGGAATCAGCCTTATTGTAAAATTATTTATCAAGATTGTATTTCTTAGGAGGATGGAGAATCAGAGGATACAAGAGCAAGATGACACATGATGAAGGATGAGCAGAGATCAAAGTAGCCTGACCCAGAAGCTGATGAGACAACGATGGAAACAGTGACTTTTAGGCACAGGACACCTCCGGCCTGTTCAAGATAGGGGAGCACAGGGAGAATAATAATACTGCCAAAATAATAATAATAACACCAGAAATATTAGATTAGCTCACTTACCTAGTCACTGTCTCAGGCACTTTGGAAGTACTCATTTGATCCTCCCAACAATGCTGTGAGATAGTTCCCGATATCCCACCCATTTTAGAAACAAGGAAAGCAGGCAGAGAAAGGAGCAGAAAGCTGCCCCAGGGCATGCCACTGGGCGGGAGCTGCAGGGGCACCAGGCCGTCCTATGGCTCCAGAGGCTGCTTCCTTAGCAACTAGCAGCACTTCCTTGTGCAAGGATAGTACCTTGCAGTTTATCAAGCAGTTTTACAGAGAGTGTCTCACTTGCAATGCTAATCGTCCTAAAAGTTGACACAACAGCTGCTGCTACTCTCATTTTGTGGGCGATTAATTGAAATCTAAAATTGCAAAGTGACTTATTCATAATCACGCAGCTAGCAAGTGGTGACACTGGAACTGAAAGCCCACTGTCGCATGCGTTTCATTATATCGTGGATTAATACATTGCAGCTAGAGTACTTTTCAGTTTCTGAAACATCTTTATGTGGAATGCTAATGCAATATCTTCTACAACTTTATAAGTAGTATTACAATCATCCCAATGTTACCAAACAGAAATATGAGGGTCAGAGAGATGAAGAACAAACGCACTTGAGCTGTGGATTTTTGACCCCAAATTCACAAGCTACTTTCACTCGTTCACTAATGGCAGGGTTTCCAGTCTGCTTGCAGCCTTCTGAACACACCTTGGCCCTTTGGATGCCAGAGGAAGACAGGACATGCATGGTGGTCTCAGAAAACGTTAAATGATTGATGTGGGCTGGAACATAGTGTGGATGGAGATCTAATGGAGACAGTTGGGACCAGAAAGAAGATGGGGGCTTGGTGTTCCAGGATGTGAACTTCATTTTGCAGGGAGTGACCATTGAGTACACACAGAGATCTGAATTAGACACTGAGTGAATAAACTGAAGAAATACAGGTGTGTTCTTTGCCTGCAAACTGCCCTCCAATCTGGGAGTAGCACACATATAAGAGGAAAGGAGAAAAAAACAAACAAAAAAAGTAACGACTTAAAAGTATTTATGAAGGAGTAAGTGAGTTACAGAAAATTGATATTGATATATGTCTAGAGCATCTTAAGATCACAGAACTATAAATAAAAGGGCAATATAATAACTGTAATATTTAAAATGGCCCAGGGATCCATGGGAAAAAGAGCTCACCTTACTGAATGTTTTCTGTTTACAGCTGACCTCGAATGTGACCCAGATTGTAGCTTAGTCGGTGGCCACTTATAAGTGGGAGAATTCTCTCTCTCACTCCTTAGTCCATTAGATTAATTTTCCTGAGGCTCTTCCATGTTTGATGATGGTAATGAAGGTTAGACAGTGATGATATGTGATAATGTGTGACAGTGATTGTGAGAAACACACTCACTGGTCCAAATTCAGTAAGTGGACACGGAGACAAAGAGAACAGCGGAGTGAGGCTTTAATGACAGTCTTGCAAGCTCGGGTGTCTGGTGAGCAGACACACCTTAGGCTGTTGGTGCCAAGTAATTTATTCCCTAGTACGTGAGTCCCTCCCCTGGTTCCTCATTGGCTGAGTACTACAGGGTTCACATTGTTTCCCTGATGTCGCCTAAGCCAATTATATCCACATTGGGCCTTCTCTTACATTTGTCTTAATTTCATTGGTAGGGTTAAAAAAACTCAAACAGGTATATAGCCAGGCCCCTTACCGATTCCCCACCCCACCCCCACTGTCAGCCTGAGTAGCTTCCTGGCATATTTTCCACCATGTGGCCCTTTGTTAATACCGTACTGTTAAAATGTTTAAACCTCCTGGTGGGAATAAATCACATTCCGGTTGTATGCTTTTTCTAACAGTGATGATGGTGATAACGGCAGCCACTGCTCATCACTGGTTTGTTGGGGAGCTCACAGACTTGGCCACTCTGCAAGTCAGACCAGTCCCCCATTTTACAAATGAGGCAGTGAGGCCAACAAACATTAACAGACTTTTCTAAGTGGTAAATCAAAGTTAAATCCAGGTTTAAAAGATCATAAACCCCAGATTCTTTCTCCTATGCTATACCTCCCCAATCTGTGCTCAGAAACTACTATTGGGATTCTATTGTCTAATCAGGCAAGGCTGAGTAACTGATTTTCATATTCATGGCATCTACAGTTGAGCCTAACCTACATATACATCCTAATATTTTTCTCTGTAGCCTCTTATTTCAATTTCATTTTCTTACCGAATTTATAATCATTTCTTCTCAAATACCATTTATTCTTACACCCTAAGTGTCTGCCACTGAATAAGTTCTATTTACCTAATTTTTATCAAGTACTATACTCAGCACATACACAATTCTCCCCTTCTTGAAAGTGCCTCTGACCCTCTGTACCTTTGAAAACTTATGTCACTTAACATTATGCTTTCAGGCACTAGGCGCAGAGTAAATCTGAATAAATGGTTACTAGTCTCCTCGTAATTACCAGTCTTCCAATAAATCTTTGAGTGCCTACAATGTGTCTAACCACTCACTGGGAAGTTTAGGAACACAGTTACAAATAAGACACGATATTGGCCTCAAGGAACCATGGCGAGGTGTGGAGGGAGAGGTGTGTGCAGGAGAGTATGGCGATGACACCCAATATAGGACAACTAATGGTGCTATGAAATAATGAAGTTCATTTTGGCATTATCACAGAAAGCTTTCCAGAGGAGGTACTAGCTGATCCCTAGTGAACATGTTAAAGTTAGCCAAGAAAATACAACTTCATGGTAGATGACCAGTCCTCTGTGTTTGCCTGGAACTAAGAGGTTTCCTAAGTCCCTGGACTTCGCTAACACTGGGACGGTCACACCACTGCCTACACACAGATTCCAGGTAACAGACCCTGGCAAATATTTCTGAATGAATGAATGAATGAATGAGTAAAGCATGCATAAATATGTGAGAGGAATAATCCATTACCCATTGACTTGCCTCTGAATATTTGCAAACCCAAATCTGACCTAAAGTATTTGCAGCTGCCCCCTGCAGGGTCCTGTGCACAGTGAATGTTCATTTTAGAATTTGTGTGGATGGCAGGATTTAATAAAAAAGAAGATGGAGCTGTCACCAGAAGGTGGGCGAAAGCAGCTCTGGCAACTTGCTCTGTCTCCCTCCCAAGCCTGTGTGTTTCATTAAAATATGTATGACAACATTTCTCCTCATATTATTGTATTACACCATCCTTAATTGCATAATTCAACATTTTCAAGGGTATTTGGAGGAAATTTGGACGGTTCATTGACTGGTATTTAAAGGCAGCCGAGAATTAAATTAAAAAACATGAGGAGGAATTAGTAGTAAAAGAGACTGATTGAAGGGCTGTGGGGGTGACTCTTAGCTCCTGGCCCTGGTGCCTGATGTAGACCCGTTCGGATTTTGTGGGGGGGCGGGGGGGGAGGTCTTTGGCCCTCCACATAGAGTCCTTCGTTCCCAGCCTGGCCACCAGGGGGCAGCCTGCTGCGGGGTGTCTTTCTTCTCCTTGCTCCCCCTCCCTGTTGTTTGCGTTGTTGTCATTTGTGATTTCTGACATGCATTTTGCAGATTCCATGTTTCGCCTGCTCTGTTGACTGTACGCTGGCTCTTGGGCTGATTGCAATCACACTGATTGGGAGGAGGCACCCGCGGCCATGGCCCGGGCCTGCTCCACTGCTGCCTGTGAAGCCGCTGGTTAGGGCTCCGGCTCCTGTTCTCTGCTCTGCACTTTCCTCTCCCTCATCTCATGATGTTTCCCTCGAACTTCCTCCCACCCAGCACAGGTTTCTCTCCTTCCCTTCTCCCTGGTGCTGAGATCGTGCACTGCAGCCTGCACAGGTAGCTAGAGTAAGCTGGCATGGAAATCAGGGTGGGCAGGGGTGGTGCTCCCCAGAGCCACGGTAAACCTTCCAGAACCAAAGCCTGTTCCTGCAGCAGAGGCAGCCCTCCTCCGGGCTCAGCAAATGCCCCAGGTTCACGTTGGCGTCATACTTATTCCCAGACTGGCTGCATATCAACAGATTCCTTCTAGCCCACGTGCAAAATGATGCATTCTACTGCATTGGTGGGATGGTTGCACTAGCAAAAGAGAACACTGGAGGGTGGGAGAAGTGTCAGTTTATCAAAACGGATGCTAGGAATTTAAAAAGTGATTGCAAGAGATCTGAATGGCTTTCCAACTCCAGTGAGAGGCAAACGTGAGATGTTTGGCTGAATTCAAAAGAGAACTTACTAGGACTGGAGCCAAGTTGACTTCTGTGGAGGCAAGTGAGTGGTCTTTGACCAAATGTTCAGAATGATACAGGTCCTGCAATCCCTACCATGGGGCTGGGGAGGAGCAGCCCTCTGGGGTCTTTCCTGTTCTGGGATGTGGGCTCACGGCTGAGAATAACCTAGCCAATGGCTTTCACACCACCTCCTTGCAAAAAAAAATGATGCTTTCAAGTCCTGCTGACAGCCAGCTGGGGTCCAGCCTCTGTCTGAGAAAGACGAGGCCTCCTGGTGACTCTGCAGCTGTGTTCCTGTCATGTCTACTGCATTTCTGCAAACTCCTCCTTGCTCTCTAGGCAGTTATGGTCAGCTTGAAAAGTATCTACTCGAAGATAGCAGGCTGTGTCCCTACCTGCAGACCAAGCTGGTGGGTGGGAGAAAACCCCAGAGAGGTTGGGGCTGGCACCGCCAAGGGCAAGGGAGCAGGGGCCTGGGCCACAGCTACACCCCCTGCCCCCCACCACTCCCCTGATGGGGCCCCACGAAGCTCTCCTGGGTGCTGAGGGTAGAGGCTAGTGAAGCCCTCTCCACTGGGGGAGGCATCTCGACCCAGCATCTTAATCAGCTTATTTGCAAGCATTTAGCCTGTTTCAGTTCAATAATCCATTCAGTGAAACTGTTAGTGCCTGATGGGAATCCCAAATTGGAGTGTGGCTGCAGGCACGCTGGCTGCCCTGCCTGATGGACCAGCACCGTCCTCACCTCCCCACCCTGCAAGTGAAAAAGCAGGTGATGTTAACATCATTAGCACAGATAATAGGAATAATGAGAGCGACACGGGAACAGGCACGGAGGGTCTGTGTGTGGCCTTACCCAGACAGCACAGCCTCCCACAGGACCTAACCTGACAGTCACACCCACACCTCCCCTCCCTGCTCCCTCCTGAACAGAGATGGGATTTGCTGTTACTGGATTCTCTCCAGCAGGTGATCGATAACTCAGAGATTGGGCTTTGCTTCACAGCAAAGTTGTTCAGGTTTTGGAAGAGAAACTGGGCTCTATGTGATGCTCTGGTTAGGAAGGGAGCCACCCATTTCCAATCCTCCACACCAACCCCAGTGGGACCTCCGGCTCTCCCATTGGCACCACTGATCATTACTGCCAAGAGGCCCTCCCTGGGCCAGGTCAGGCCGACTGCTGTACATGACGCAACCACGTTAAAAACTGCCTGCGGACTGAGGCAGCTTTGACGGGGAAAGGCTCTGCAGTCAGAAAGCCTCAAGTTCAAATTCTGCCTTTGCTTCATAGGGGTAATGTGACTTCTGACAGGGCTGGCCTTCCGTTTTCATGTTCCCTAAAATAGAGATAATAACACTATCCACTTTGTGGAGTGGTCTTGGCACAGAGCCAGTAGTTATGGAGTGCTTCTCAGCTACTGAGCTCACATTAAATATTTGGTATTGTCATTTTAGCTATCCTGTCATTACTCTATTACGATTGTCGTGAGGTTCTTCCGAGTCCCGTGGTTGGCCCTGACATCTGCCCTGGGGCCAGGACCTTTTCTTGCTTTTTCCTCCAAAAAATCCACAGCAAGTCACTGCTCGTTACCCTGCTGCTGTCTGTGCTCCTGTTTCCTCACCCATGCTAATTCCCCCAGCCTGCCTTCCCCTCTTGGCATTTGCATATACATGAGCAGCTTATTCCCATTCTGGAGTGGGGCTGGGCCCGTGCCTGAAAGGGAGTTCTGTGCAGAGGGCTGGCCGGGCAGCCTGGGCCAGAGCTGCCAGGAGGGGGTGACCGTTTGTGCAGCATCTCATCTGATCGCCTTTGTTCTCTCTTGGCTTCTTCTGGAGGCACCTGCTGGTAAGCAGGAGGATGCCGGATCCTGCCTCCGGCATTTCTAACAGGCACTGTCTTGCCAGTGTCGATTCCAGACAGGAGATGTGACCTGTGCACTCTGCAGTGGCTTCCCAGGGGCAGCGTCACTTGGCTAAGTGCTCCCTGGGACATTCCATTCCAGCACTTGGAGGTTACTTTGGAGTCCAGTGGAGCTAAACAACAAAGCAAAATGATTATTACAGCTCACGTAGCACTAGAAAATATTATGTTCACTAAGCAGGCCCGTAATTCCATAGGGGAATGCCACGGAGCGTGGATCAGATGTTTCTACACTTTCTTTCCGGAGTGAGTAACACAGAAAGCATTCTTGGGGTCTCAAGGATTCAAATATGATCGTCTCAATTAATAGCTAGGTAACCTGGGTACTCACCTACTCTGAGCCCCAGCTTCTTTGTCTTTAAAGTGGGCTTAGTAGTAATTACTCCATAGGGTGAAGATGGCATTGAAACAGGTCAAGGGTCTCACTTACACCCACTTAGTCCCCTTCATCTCTATTGTCACCACCTGGTCCAAGCCACTCTAACCTCCCCCAGACCTCTGAAAGTCTGCCTTCTGAAAGTCTTCCCACACTACACCTTTGCTTCTTTCCAACCCATTCTCCATACCTTGCCAGTGTCCTTTTCAAAACACAAATTGTATCTTCTCATTCACTTGTTGGAAAGGCCAAGTTTGCTTTGCCTTCTACTTGGGGAAAAAGCTCACAAATCTCTGAGTTGTCCTCTGTACCCTCGCAGTTGTGTTTCACACTTTCCCCCCTGCTCACAATCCTTCATCACGTGGCCTTTTCTAATTGCTTTTAAAACGTTCATAATTCCTTCTGCATCAGGGGACACAGTCTCCTGAGACCCCGGTCCAGGTCAAGTCCCTCCACACCCCATGAATGTGCTCCAGAGCATCCTGTGCTTCTGATGCCTACCTGTATGCCAGCTGGTAGGCATTCTATTAATTTGTCTATCCCTTACTATTTTGTGAATAATTTTCCCTTTGGGAGAATTTATATCACTGCAGATAAAATCCCTGGGTGATGTGTGTTCTGGCACCAATCATAGGATAGAAATGATGGGCTCGTTGGAATTCACTGGAAAGACCACAGTGCTCCACGGCACTCCCAGCACCAGCCTACCTTGCAGGTGTGCCATTGTGGGGCTCAGATAGCAAGGTTCATTTGCTTCCACATTCTCAGAGCAGCGTTGATGGCCGTGGGGGCCGGACTTCACATCCCTGCAGCAGCCCTGCCCCCTCAGGCCTGCAGTGGACACAGGAGAGAGAAGAAACCCTCACAAACTATGCAGATTCATGCTGAGAGAAGATTTTGCACCTTTCTTTCTTTGTCCAGGTTATGTATTTTGCCAGCACACACTGCTGGAGTCTGTGTAGAAAGGTGTGTTTGCCTCTCCTTTTGTCCCCAAGGGAATCATTAGGACCTAAGGCTTATGTATCCCACAAGTATTTATTTGAGTAAACATGTCCATGAAGCTCTGTCCCACATGTTCTAGATTTATCTATTTATCTTCTCTCTCAGCATCATTACTGTTGCCCTCAATTGACAGGCACACATAGGGGAAGTCATTTGTCTGAGACCACAGAGTGAGTATGGAGTGCAGCTGGAAGCCAAATTCAGGCAGTCTGGCCTCCAGTCTGCCTACTTACCCAACCACTGTCCCGTCTCTTGCCCACCTGTGGCCTGTTCTGGCCGCCTGGGTCCATGTCTGATTTCAGAAGGGGGACCCACTGGGCTCAGGCTCCTAGGGGCAAACACTATGCCTCTCCTCCCGTGAAGGGGGATACACTCAGATCAGGCCAGCAGCCCCCCAGCTCAGCCTTCAGTAACCCCTTGGGGCTTGGCAGAATGACTTTCTGCAGACAACTGGAAGGATTTTAAAATAACCAAGCTCCACCATTCAACCCATCCCCAGCTTCAACAGATTTTGGAGTCCATTTCATACTGCCTGGGGCTCTCTCACTCACAGATGGTATTGCCAAGTTCACTTGTCTTACTTCTCTGTCTCCAGACATGTCCACCTCTACCTAATTTCTAGCTCCTCAACATTCACCCTGGTCTGTGTTCTGCATGGCCATCTGGGTGTTAGCACACCCCCACACGTCTGTCAGCCCTCAGACTTCCGGGATGTCTGTCTAGTTACTGATCTGTAGGTTCCCTGCCACTGTGTATCCTCCCCCTTCTGCTTCTCCTGCCTATACATGTGCCTGCATCCCACTGTGGCCCGACTGCTGCCTTCCCTCTTCCTCGTGCAGTTGGAACTCAAGGCTCAGAGTCAATATACACATGTTGAAATCAAGCCCCTGTGTACAGCATTAGCTCCACTGTTCAGACAACAGGCAAAGGGTGTTAACATGAAGGCAGGGGACTGCTCTCTACCTGCCACTCGGTGTGAAGACTTCATGGGCTTAGAGTCACTCAACCTGCCTCCTACCTAACTGTAGGGAAGTCATTCCTGTCTCTGGACCTCATTTACCCCTTCTGAAAACTAGGCAAGATGTGACCTGTCATACAGTAGTTTCAAGGTTTTGAGGACAAGATGCCATTGTATATTTAGCTCAGTTTATGACACATACTAGGCCTTTTAAAAAGCTCTTAAATCTAAGGTATGTACTTTAAATCTCAAACCTGTACTATCAACAAGTACCATTTATTGAGTTACTATTCTCATGGTGTCAAGGACTTTGTATGTTTCATTGTATTTAATTTTTATAAAATTCAATGACCTTGGTTATCAAAGAGTGGTCCCTGAAACAGCATCAGTATTACTTGAGAGTTTTTTTTAAATGCAGAATTTCAGGCTCCATCCCCAAACTTTTTAATCAGAGTTGACATTTTAACAAAATCCCCAAGATGTTGAAAGTGACATAGTGTCATTGTTTAGCCTCATTTTACAGGTGCACAAGCTGAGGTCTAAGCCAGGTAAATACTGTGTCCGAGGCCACAGCCAGCACTTGGCAGACCTTGGGCTCTAAGATCAGCCTCTCTGACTTCAGTGCTCACCACCATAGCCTAGCGTAGCATGAACATATACACACAATCATACACTCACACATGGAAAGCAGAAGGGAAGACACTCGCACATTCAGAGCTCAGGATCTGAAATGCCCAGAGATCAGAGACCAAACAAGCTGAGGATTCCATCCCTCACAGGAAGGAAATGTAGGCACAGAGTCGCTAGACTGGGAATTAGGAGACTCCAGTCTACCTTGCTGTGTGATCTTGGGTGTGTTACTCCACCTCTCTGGGCTCTCTTTCTTCACTGATGAAATGAGATGATTGAGACAGATATTATAACTGTATACCTCTGATATTATCCTTTGGTTTTGCAGGTGATTCTGTCTTGACAATCCAAATGCATGAGAATTCTGTCAATGTTTCTGTTTGGCATTAATTACCAGTCCGACAATGGAGTTAGCACTGGGGAGAAAGGAAAAGGATGTAGGAGAATATTGAATTCTGAAACCCAAACCGGCTTTCCCTAAAACAACTCTTTTCTCAAACACAGACAAATCAGAGGGCCGTCTGTCAGTTACTCTCTGTGATTATTCCAGAGCTTGTTTGTGGGACTAGAGGCCCCTTCATACATCATTCCTAGGACTTTTCTCAGGGGGTTTATGGACCAAGGACATCTGGTGCCCGAGGCTTTATGTCTCTTGGCGCAATCATCCAAACAGGGGAAGGCCTATAACACTCCAAATGCTGGTGCCCGAGTATCTTTAATTCCTTCTGAAGGGTCGAGGTTATTTCTCCATCGGGAGTGCTAATGGGATTCTAATACCCTGGCAAATGGAATTTTTTACAACTGCCATTCTGCAGTTACTGAGATGGCGTGTTGCTGGGACGGCCCTATAAATCCTGCCAAGTCGCTCTGAGGAGGAGGAGGAGGAAAGGGGACCACTGGGAGGGGAGGCTCATCCCGTGGTGCCGGGCAGCGTGTGGTGGGCCCGTGGTGGGCCCATGGAGGGGCTGCTCTGCATCTGGTTCTCAGGATGAGCTACTCTTTCTGCCAGAGAGCTGAGATAAACCATGGAAATACGGCAGGGTCTGCAGCCCCAGGGCTTCAGAGAGGCCAGGCAGAATTTGTTGGAAGGGAGGCAGTGGGCCTGTAGGACATACATTTCACATTCTGCCTCTTTTTCTTTATATTTGCTTTTCTAAGGCCTCTGTTTCTCAGGCCTTGTGGGCAGAGGACTGAAGGATATTTGCAAGAAGCAGGTACCTCTGCCCTTTTGAGCCCCATGGAAACAGCACCCAGAGAAAGGCTCCTGGTGAATATAGTGGAGAAAGAACATGCAAGAAGCCCATCCCTTCTTGAAAGAGCCTTTTCTTAGATCACCACAATAGACGAGGATGAGAGAGTGCATTATACGCGGCCCATGTTAGAGGATAACACTCCAAACCTTACATAAGTTGTTCCACAGCACCCCAGTCTTAAGTTGCTGAGTTTGGACTCAAACTCTGATTTTGTGATTTAAATCAATCGGTCCCTCCCCCTCCACACTTTGCCAAGGCCCACCTCTCTGGGGCCTGGTCCCTGGGCACATCCCAGGCACCCCATTTCCAGCTGCCCTTCACTCTGCCCCTGAAGCACACCTCCAAACTCTGGCTCTGCACTTCTTCTCCTGGCTTTGCTTGCAGCCGCCTCCCTCCTCCAGATGGGACAGATCACTCATTGGGATTCCATTGTATCCTGAGCACACTTTTGTCCTCACTGAAAAGTAAGCTTCTCTAGGGTAAGGCTTCAGCAAGCATTTACTAAGGAAATAATGTCAGCAAACTCTATGCTGTGGAAGAGTTGAAGAGATGTAAAACCCAGTTCTAGTTTTCAAGGAACTTGCAGATGATCTGATGAGGCAGGATATACAGTCATAAGTTCAAAGTCAAAGTAATTTGTTGCCATTATATAGTTCTCTATAGTATGGAACACTTTCATAGCTGTAACTCATTTTATCCTCCCCTTAGTGACAAGAGGTTGTGATTTTCCATCTTTAAAGATAAGAATATTGAGGCACAAAGAGGTAAACTGAGGATCACCCTAATTTATGCAGCTAGAAAGATGTTTAATGAAAGCTCCATCTTAGGCCTGCTGCTTCCAGTAGGATGCCAGTGTACACAATATAAATACAAATGCCAGAAGCCATCGAAGGAAGAACGAAATCACTAAGCAAGAACGAGTGGAAAAGTCTTCTCAAGGGAGGTGATGTATAGTGGGAAATGATGGTTTCCTTTTCTCTAGAGTTCCTTCTCCACTGAGACCTTGTGATTGGAGCCAGGCAACAACAGGGATAGACATAGATTTTAAATATATTCAGAAAGTGAACAGATGAGACAAATGAACAAACACATAACAAATGATTTTCATATTCAGTTCAGCATGTGCTTGGGTCCACCAGTGTCCCCAGAGCTCTTGGCCCTCAGCTACTCCTTGGAGAGAAATTAGTTCTCAGCCCTGTGTTCCCAGGTGACGTTTACAGTCGGGAACTTGTGAGTCTCTGTACTTGAGTGAGCAGTTAGCAGACCACACGGCCGTCCCAGGGATCTAAATGCATGAGTCATATGAAGGAATCCACATTTTCCATTTGGGGGAAATCTTCTAGTTCTGGGAAAGCCCTGTCCTGTGGAGCCCTCCTCATCCCACATCCCAGGTTCACCCCCATGCCAGCCCCTGTGGGCTCGCTGCTCTCCACCCTGGCTCAGTGGTCCTGCAACTCCAAGGAGAAAAGACAGCCTATCAAGGTAGCATTTTCCAGGGCAAGGTACCTGGCCCAACACAGCACCTCTGTGTGTCGTTGTCTAGTCTAGATGGGGAGTGGATGGGTCTGCTTACCCGTTCCCCTTTCCTGGTCCCAAGCCATTCAAAGAACGCAGCTGGGAGCCAGACAGCCCCCAGTTCAAATCTGGCTCAGCTCTCACTTTTAAGACTGGTATCAATTTATTAACTTCTTTTAAGTATCTAATAACTTCACCTCATTTTTTTTTCAATCTGAGTTAACAATCCCAACCTGCCATATCACTGTTATCATTTCGTTATTATTATTGGTTTTAGGTTGTTCTCACTAGACCTTTCTGAAAGCTCCAGGGGCCTTTATAAGTAGAGGAACTAACATTCCACAGGAGTGGCTGGCCCTGGGCTCTGCCGTCTGCTCAGCCCTGGCTGGGCATTTTCTGCAGTGATGGCTTGGTTGCAAGAAGAGCTCTCTCCAGCAAAGTGTGCCTCATTATTCTCTGGAACAGCCAGGGGCCATCTGTGTGGAAGGAACTGACAGGTCATATCCTAACCTTGGTTCTGCTTCCCACTTTCCATGTGCTTTGGGGAAGTCACTACATCTTTTAGAAACTCCAGTTCTTCAAGTGAAAACAGTTTTGAAGAGAATAAGACCCCTCCAGGGCTATTGGTAGGGTCAAGGGAGATGGCCATGGAAACACCTTATCAACTACGGCTCTGGGCTGCAGGCCATGTGTCTTCTGACTTTTAGGAGCACATCACACGTTCCTCTGAGACCCACAGCACAGGCAGATGTATCTGCACAGGGAGGCCAGTGGTTGGTGGACACCAGTTCCCCAGACCAGCCACAGAGGTTCAAGAGGAGTCATGCCACACTCTCAGAGCCTGAGCCAGGCAGAGGAGCCCAGCAGATGAGGCTGGAACAATAGCTAGTGAGAAGACGACAGCGGTCCCAGCCTTAATTGAATCATAGTGAGATGGAGGCCACCTGGCCGCTGGTGACACTCAGTTTTGGCCTGTCTCTGGCAATGGCTCGCATGATATTCACACTCTTACCCTGTAATCTTTAAAACACTCCCTCATTTCCCTCCCTGCTTGGGGATGGTTTGAACACAGCAACTTCAATCTGAAGCCTAGGGCCTCATTAAGTGTGACTTCAGGCCTGCACTTAAGAAAAAAACAAAAACCCTGGGGTTATACATATTACACGGCTATGTCCAGTTTCTGCTGAGTATTGATTTTTCTCCACCCCCAACTGCAGGAAGCTGGAAAGAAGGGATTCTTTTCTTGGGCAACCTCTAGCTGAGACACCTGGAAGCTGAGCCCTCCACTTCCTCTTTCTACTCACTTGTAAACAGGCACATCCAGTTTCATTCTGTCTCCAGTCCTCAGCTCTTATGGCACAAGCAGAGGCATTTGCTGAATCCCATTATAACTGGAAGCACTTTGCAAAGCCAGTCTCTATGGCAGGATTGACCTTTCAGAGTAGGAATGCCGAAGAGCCTGACCCACACCTGGGATCGCAGGCATAGGGCCAGCCCTATGGTCCAGGTTTCCTGTTATTGCAAAGCTAGGCCCACCTGCTGTCCAAACAGATTCCACGGGTCCAGGAAGGGAAAGGAAAAGCAGCAGAGGTACCAGGGAGCTCACTGCTCACTCAAGTACAGAGACTCACAAGTTCCAGACTGTAAACGTCACCTGTGAACACTAATCTCTCTCCAAGGAGGAGTTGAGGGGCCAAGAGCCCCGGGGATGCTGGTGGACCCAACCACGGGGCTTCTTGCTTCTTTATAATGCTGCTCAGGGTACACACACTGAAGCATGTGCTGAATTGAATATGAAAATCGTTTATTATGTGTTTGTTCATTTGTCTCATCTGTTCACTTTCTGAATATATTTCAAATCTATGTCTATCCCTGTTGCTGCCTGGCTCCAATCACAAGGTCGCAAAGGCCCCCGCTTGCTGCACTTGCTCAGCCTTGCCCTTGCTCTGCTTGGCCCAGCGGAGGCTCTCTTAAAGATGGAGCCCTGAGGATAGGGCCCCAGACTCCAGCCAAGGCAACTCACTGGGATGCGGAGTCATGAGGCCAGCTCCTGCAACTATGCCTGCTCCTCGCAGTAGAAGAGCCCAGTATGAATAGGCCAGGGCTTGTTTTTTCTCCCTCCAGGGGTTTGAGTTTCAGCTAGACTGCCCCAGGCCCACCCTGCAGCGAGCCCAGGGCAGGTTCTGGAGTTAAGGATGGCAGAGAAGGAAGGAATTCACTGGGTGGGGTATGAAGTCACTCTCCACACCCAGAAGGTGCTGGCAGGGCACAGGCTGCTTTGCCTTGTTGCCAGTGTTCTCCTGTCTCCTTGACCACCTACCCGACCTGGACCTACAACTGGGGTGAAAGGGGGGCTCCTCGTTTGTGTGGTCCTGAAGGAACAGCACCACTCTCTGCCCAGGTTTGCCCTCTGGAAAGCTTCCCTTGTTAGTCTTGATAAATCGCCCAAGCTAGCTTTCCATTGCTCAGTTGCGCCCTTGGCACCACTGAGATTGGGAGCCTGGTTCTGAGCCTGGACCAGGGGCAGGTCCTGATGTCCCGTCTGTCCTTTCCAGCCACATTCAGTCCCTTGCTCTATTACTGTGACTGCACCATTTCTGCCTGTGGTGACACACCCGCCTCACCTCATCAAGGGACGCTCCATTGCCCTGCCCTGTAGTTCTGGAATGTCACAAACTCTGCTACACAAATGCACCTAACTCTGGGGTTTCCTTAGCAGAAGACAGAGGTGGCAATAGACCAGGCAGGAGGCCTAGCAGCCAGACAAGAAATCCTGAACAAAGACCTAGGAAGTCCTCTGAACACAAGTCAAGGGGCAGCTCCTCCATGAGCTTGTGACATGAGGGAAGGATGCAGCAATTTCAAGTTTGTGGGAGACAAGATGAAGGGGTAATAGACGGTTCCTTCCTTAATTCATCCTTCCGCTATCAGATGTGGTGAAGATAGAATGAGAGACCCGATATGAAGTGCTTTGAACTTTTTTAGGCTCAAAGGAGCTTAAGGCTCTAAGGCATTATGATTATCTTTTACTGCTATGATGATATTGATTATCTGGGGATAAGGTAGGGTGTTTCTGGCTGCCTGGGCAGAGTTCTCAGAGGCTGGACATATTCGTAAGTATTGCTGTGTGAAGGTCCTTGGCAGGCTGAAACTCAGAGGGAGATTTATAAAGGTAGTAGAGGGCCGGAGGTTAAGTTTTATCTTAATTATGTGTTGGGAAGTGGCTTTCTGCCAAGTCACCGTGCAGGGGAAAGAGGACAAAATGTACCCTTCTCTGCAGGACCATCATTCTAACAAATGCCACTGCTTTGGGCCATTTCACCACAGCTCCTGCCTCAGGCCCTTATGCTCCCCAGCTCTGGCATTCCCCAGAAATTTTAATAATAATAATAATAATAATGGTAAGTCAGCTGACACCACCATTAATGTTCCACGGGAGAAAACAAGAAAATTGCCCCTAACAGAAACACTTTCATTTCATCTTCTAAGTTAGGATTTTAACTTGCAGCTGATAAAGTGCAAAGATCACAGATTTCAGTCAGTGAAAGTGGGTGGTGAATCCTGGTCTGATATGTTCTAGTCCTGTAGTCTTTGACAAGTCCCTTGATTTGCCCAAGTCTCCAATTCCTTATCTTTAAGTGTAGATAATATTGATATCTACCTCATAATGGAGTCTAAAATTCAAATGGGAAGGAGCACAGAAAGCATGCTGCTGACTGTCTGGCACATAATAACTCTCAAGTATTGTTAGGGATTATTAATATTGGTATTATTCCAGGCTTTCAAAAACCTCAAACTCACCATTGGAGGATGTTAAAGGGCACATATGGGAGCCCAATGCCCAATATTAAAGAATCAGAATGTCCTATTACACCAAAAACTAGAATCCTTACCAAAAATCAGGATCACTGGCCCAGATTCTCAGTTTTGTGATCATACATGTCAAGTGGCCAGCACAGTGGTCTATGCACAGGAGGTCTTAAAATTTATCTCTACCATACTCAGAGTAGGGAAAAGGCAGTGGCATTAGGGAATGTTATGAACAAGGCTGTCTACCCATGGGCACGTGGTCCTCCTGCCTCCCTTTGAATGTTTGCTCCTATGCTGAACAATTTGGTGCTGTGTATTCTCCTCTGTCACTAATACGAGCCTTCATTGCTGGTAATAATTAAAGGAAATCTACAGACCTGGATAGTCACCTATACAGATAGCAGGTAATACATGAGGTAGGAGTTCTCCATGAGTTCAAGGTGAGAATTGTGAAGATCCTTTTCTGCTGGTGTCAGGCACATTATTTTAGGAGTGTGTGATTCTGGCCTTGGAAGCCAAGCCTGGTTCAAAACAATAATTCACAGTTAATGAACTTGTAGAGTTATGGTCCTAGGATCAGAGCTTTCCTCTTGCTCATTTGGCCGGTTTGGCTGCATCAGGTGTTTAAGTATAGAAATGAGAAACGTTTCAGAGAGATTGCATATATAAAGCTTCCTGTGTATGTCCACGGTAATTTGCAGTCACTTTTGTTTAATTATACTATTTACGGCGATGGTAGGTCTGAACAAATGTCTATTTTCTACCCAGTTTCTAGATGAAGACACAGTCATCAGGAAAAGAGCTGTATGGAATTTGGGTTTGGAAAATATGGACAACTTGCTGGATTTTGTAGCATTTCCAATGAGCTTAATAGAATTTATTCATCCCATTGATAATTATGTGTATTTATTTGAGTTTTTTTTTAAATAAATACGTTAGGTATAGACAAGGCACTGCTTGATTGAATAGATTTCCTTTAATCAGTGTTTTATTTCTGGAGTGTGCTTTTAATTTCTTCAAGTGCTTTTACATATATTATCTGCTTTAAATTACACAAATGGTCCTGTGTAGCAGGAAGCAGGTATTATTTTATTTCATAGAACGGATGGGGACACCAAGGCTTGAAATTCTGAAGGGACACAATAGCATCGCTAGAGCTAGAACCACCGGCTTCTGGATCTCCAACCTATGCCCTTTCCACAGGATGGCCCCTCCCTCTTGAAAGTTACTCCAGGCATTATGGGAAAATATATATTGTATTAACTTGACATTTGGGAATGGGAATCTTGAAAAATGACATAGAATTTCTTTTGTGACTTCTCAGGGAGGTCATCTCTCTGTCTATCTCTTCCTCTTGCATTAAGGCAGAAAAAAATAATAATCTTTTTGCCTCCTCCTGGGCCCTTTTGTGGTTTCCACAGAAGTAGATATGGAGCCACGTCAGACTGCATTTTGGGGTTGGTTGCTAGAGCAGGAAAAGTGACCAAGTCAGATCAGGTGGCCCTTTATCCTGATGTGGTGGTGTGGCTGTGGGAGAAGGGTTGCTACTGGGAGGGGTGAATACTTGCTCGAGAGGAGATAAACTGGCTGATTGGAAAGCCTCTCCCAGTTTTGGCACAGACTTGAATCTTTTGTGTAGTCAGTAAGCCTGCCTTCTCATTGTCCACACTGTGGCCAAGGTCTGAGCTGTTGATTGGGTCTCAGTTTGTAGAAATCCCAGTCATGTTCTGCAAACAGATGCCTGATTTTGTCTGCACCCGGTTGTTTGTGAAAGATTCTAATAACATGTAGAAAAACCAGACTCTGGCTTCCTGAGTCACATGCCAAACGAAGACTCCAGAGTCACTGTCCTGGGGACCCTTCCCTTTGATGTCAGCCCTGCCCTTCCTCTGCTGCAGAACCTGAATATTGTCATGGAGGGCATCCCAATGGCTCAATCACAAGATTTGTCATTAATAGGCAAAGGTAATCCACAGGTGGGCAAATGGTGGTGCAGAGAGAAGTGATTGGGTTCTGCTTCATTCTGCTTGCAGGTTAAATCCTCCGTCTTACAAACGCCCCTTCTATAGCCTTCCTAATTAGTTGCCAAAGCATCACTCTTCTCTTTTTTAAATTTTCTAGCTGACCAGAGTGGAATCCAGTCTCTATGGTCCAGCTCTTCTTTGTTTCTGCTCAGGGCCAGGCAGAGTAGCCTTCTAGACCTTAGCTTGGCCCTAGAAGAGACTTTGCAAGATCCCTGGACCTGTATTCACCTACTGTCAGTCCCTGGGTCTAATTAATTAGCCCATTTTCCAGCCCAAATCTCCCCTCATGTAAATTCCCATACTCACCTTCCTGTTATCCAGCCCTCCCTCTGGCCCCAGCCGCCACTGCTATCCAAGGCTGCATGGCCCATCTGTACCATTCAGTATTCTGGATATGGGCTCATCCATTTGAATTTGCACTAACACAAACGTCCTCATTTACATGGAACGCACAGAAGGTGACATTCTGTCTGCAACAATAGGTTATAATTATCATGTCTCTCATTTGTATTCCATTTTACAGCTTCGCGAACTTTTTTCACATGTGTTACCCAACTTACTCCTGCTTACAATGCTGGGATGTGGGCAATTATTCATTCATTCCTTACTTGCCAAATATTTATTGAGGAGCTGGGGAAGTTGAGGTGGTTAATACAGGCATGATTCTGCCCTGGTGGAGCTTATTTTCTAGGCAACATAGATAGTCCCATTTCTGTTTTACAGATGACTTAACAGAGGCCCAGAGAAGTTAAAAGGCTCAAATCACTCCCCTGATAAGTGCAACAGTGAGGACTAGAACCCAGACCTAAGGACAGTCACCCGAGGGCTTCTCCCCTTCACCTGGCTGTTTCTCTCAGGATACAGGAAATCTTCATCTCACACAGAGGCTGTGTTTCAGCTGTTGAGTACTTGGGATTCAGGACACACTTCTCCCATAGAAATTATGTTATAAATGGTTACTATGTTACAAGGCCATTCAACAAAAGCCCAGTTAACCCATTTAACCCATAATGTAGCTGAAGCATGCTATTAATAGGACAATTCCTTCCACTGCTATACCTCCACTGGGGAGGTATTTCATCTGGCTTATTCAAAATTGATGCCATTTGAATAAAATCAACTTTTAGTCTTTGGATTTCCTTAGTTACTCACTTTAAGCAGGGTACCATCCCAGTATAATAGGCCCACTTTCCTCCATTTGTTTATTTCCTTTATATTTTCTGGTCTCTCTATTTTTGTATGTGTTGCAAGGAGCTAATGTATACAAGCACCAAGCTTAGTTTGTGTACATTGCATGCTATTAAATGACTAAGTAATTGTCTGGCTTAGGACAAATATATGGCTGTTTCCATAGATACCCAATAATAATAACTAATTAGACCAACATGTTTTCCAAAGCCTATTTCAGGGGCATTTCAGATGTAACATATTCCAAATGTCCTATAATGCAGGTATATTTTTCTTTTTATTTCTCTTTAATAGCATCAATAAATAACCTTGTATGCCTTTAATAGAGACTAAATGAATACAAATCAGGAGTTTTGCCATTTGATATGTTGAAGTAATGTTAGGTAAATATTATGCCTCTCACATTTCTGAACAGTTATCAGAAGAGCTCCTTCCAAGGCTGCTTAATGGGGAAAAGCCCTGAGTTCAAAATTGAAGCTGAAGGGACATATCGCTCCTTCTCTCCCCTTGCCCCCTTCTCGCATCTGTGGTTTCACTGAGACCTGTAACCTGCACGGTGGGGAGGCATGGAGTTAGTTACGACCAACCCAAGTCTTCTTCACCTGTAGGTCTTCATAAGTGGCAACACGTTGTGTTTTGTTTCTGCATTAGTATGTAGGGAGTAGTGAATGGAATCTTCAACTTCTGTCCTCATCTACATCTGTTGCATCATGGAATCACCAGGTAATAAAACATAAACTTTCTGAATGATCCCATAATTCCTCTAGTGTTAGTAAAGTAGGAGCTGCCGATAATAATAATAACTAGTGGTAATAATCATTTATTGAGCATCCAGTGTGTGGAGGCACGGTCCTGGGTACTCTATAAAGATTCTTTTGAGTCCTCCTGACAGTCAATTATTATCATAATTTGAAGATAAACAAACTAAGCTTGAAAAGTTAAAGTGACTTTCTAAAATCGAAAAGCTTATGCATCATAGAGATGAGATTTGAGATCTGGAATCTGTTGACTCCACTGCACCAAGTGGTTTAAAGGACTCTGGAAAACAAGAAGTGCTTATTCCTTATAATATCCACCTACCATCCTTAGCTGCTGTCCAAGATAGCAGTGTGATTTACAAATGTCCTTAGATGTTGGCTCTTTCTTAGAAACTCAGGGAGCAGGAAAACTTTTAAAAATTCTTCCAAATACAATTGATCTAAGATGTTTAACTTTGATTCTATATGTCTATGACAGCTGTCAGTCATTATTTCCATGCCATAGATCCTTGCTTATCTTGATGACTTGATGAGTTAAAAGCTTTAAATGTATACTACCCTTAAGGGAAAAAAAAATCCTCGGAAAACTACCACTCAGCACCCCCTATTCTAGTAAGTACTAAAAGGAATCACACATACAGGAGTCAAAACAAACGTAACTCTTCAAATGTTAAGACCCTTGTATCCATACCTCACTATGTCCTGCTTTCCTTTGTAATCTCTGAAGACCTTTATGCCTGTATTTTTCATGAACCCATGTTTCTATCATTTCAAATATAATAACAGGTTAAATTTCTCTTGGAATCATAAACAAATTAAAATATAAATTGATGTAACTTATATGAAAAGACAGCCATGCAGATATATATGACAAGGTGTCTTGCCAATGGGTTTTAGCCCCGGGCAAGTTCGCTATGGATTCAATGCAACCAAAGAAATTAACAGCAGAACTTTCTTTGGGGTGAAAGGGTTTATTACCCGGCTTGTTCTCCTGGCAGTAGGTCGAGCACTAGCTTCTCTGCCTCCGTGCAGAGCACTGGGCCGAGCTCTCTATACAGCACAATAATACCTTATTGCCTAAAGGTGTGGAAGTGGTAGCCTAGCAACAGGCCAGTTATATCATCAGGTGGTTTAAGTTCAGTGAGGATCCTGGCCGTAGGAACTCCAACTTTCCCACACAAGGCAACAGTACAGATTCCTGGATTCAAGAGATGAGGAATTTGATGATTTCTAATCAAGCTTATGGGTATTACTGATTAACTGCCAGGATTATTCAGGGTCCCCTCTCCTTCCAAGTTCAGCATCTACAGGCTGACTTTTGAGCAAATCTCATTTTTCTTAGGACCATTGATAAATGCAAGTACTGGGAGAAGGAGAGATTTGGGGGAACCAAAATTAAGCCCTATACAAATCAACTGACTCATACGTTAAGAAACCAAATGTCTTACTAACACTATTTGCAAGTGTGGATAAAATGAGAGTTCCTGTGGCCAGGATTCTCACCTGGCCCTGGTTGATTAGCAAACTGCATACCTGTGGGCAATACATGGTTGTTGACTCTATATAAAGAGCTCCGCCCAGCACTCTGGCCACGACAGAGTGGCAGGGCTGCAAGGCTGCAGGAGAGCAGAGCAGAGGCTGGAGTGGTGGCAGTGCCGAGGACAGAGGCCCAGAGGACTGCTGTGCAGGACAACTGTGCAGAGAGGCCCAGAGGACGGCTGTGTGGGACGGCTGTGCAGGCAGAGGGCCCAGAGGCAGAGACCAGCTTGCTGCATGCAGACTCACTCCGAGTGAACAGGATTTTAGTGACTGACCAGCCACCTGGAAATAAAGTTGGGTATAACCTTTTCACTCCAAGAACATTTTGCTGTCAAATTCTTTGGTCACGTTGAATCCAGAGCAAACTTGCCCGGGACTGAAACCCATTGGCAAGACAGCAAGATAACAGAGAAAAAGTCCCTTTGTTGGTAAGTATGGTGTTTCATTTTTACCTAATGTAAGTGTAGAGATAAAACAAAATGATCGGCTGAAATCTTTATCAATATGCATTTCATAACAACTACTGTGCAATTCACAGTTGAATTGATGAGCTATCAGGGTTATGTGTTTCTGTAAAACAGAGACATCTAACTTGGAAAGCTTTCTCCAGGGAAACAGACCTATTTGAGCTAAATCAAAACAAGATTAAAGAGTGATTACAGTGTTACATATACAACCTGTGCAGAAGGGTTGCAGGAGCTGGGACTATTTAACCTGGGACAAAAAAGCTGCTCAGAGATTTCAGGAAAACATCAAGGTCCAAAACGATCTCCAGCTAGTGCTTTGCTCTGCTCCACAGAGCATAGAGCAGGAGGAATGGTCTTAAGCTGCATTATTAGGATTTAGGTTAGTCAATGTCTCTCAAGCCCCAGATGCATGTTAAAGTCACTTAGCGACCATTCAAAATACACTGATTCCTGGGTCTTACTCTATCTACACTAATGAATCCCCAGAGGTGAGACCCAAGCATTAGTATTTTTAAGAAGTTCTCCAAGTTGAGAACTATTGGGCTGACGAAAGATGCAGATTTCCTGACACCGTGGGTCCCAGAAACTGGTCAGGAAATCCTCTCTAAATGTCTTTAAAATCTAGGTGAGTCGTATTCGAGCTGGATCAGTTACGGTTATTTCAGTTGACTTAGTATTCCCATTTCTGACTTGGCCATTTTTTCTGCTACTAAGTGGCCTGGGAGCCCCAAGTCACAGAGAGTATCTCAGCCCAGGCTCTCAATCTGTATTTTTTGATTAATTGAATGAATGAATAAATAAATGCTGAAGTACCTCAAAAGAGGGCAGCTGATGGTTTGTAAGGCTGATCCTCAGTGGTGAATTTCAGGAATGACTTCCCCAAAGCAAGGGATGCTTAAACTAAGAAAATACCATCAGATTTTCTGATTCTAAACTATCTTCCAAACTTCAAGACATTCCTATCAAAGCATGGTAGACATAGAAGTCAGAATTCAAAGGTCAATGGTGAAGTGGGTGGTATAGAAGTGGGGGTAGTATATACTGATGATTCATTGTGAAGCTTGAAAGCAGAGTGAAGAAGAGATGATAAGGCACACTTGGAGGTGCAAATTTTCTGTGCAAGTCTGAACATAGAATGGATGTTGTAGGGGGAGGTTTCAGATGCTGGTCAGGGTAGCAGAGTTGCAGGAAGAAGGCTCCAGAGCAGGTAAGAAAGAGGTAGAAGACTTCCCAGAGTAATTTGGGTGGTGTGCCTAATTAGCTATTGCTGCGTCAAAGCTACCCAAACACCATCCTGATTTGTGGATCAGGAATTTGGTCAGAACTCGGCTGGGTGATTCTCCTGCTCCATGTGGCATCAACCCGGTGATACTTGGCGTTGATTGTGTTTGTCTGGAGGGTCCAAGACAGCCTTACTCACATGCCATGTGGCTTTGGAAGGCCATGCTCACCTGGCACCTTTTCCTTCCCATGTGGATTCAGGACCTTTCCGTGTGGTCTCTGCAGTGTGGGTGCTGAGCTAGATGTGTCAGCCTAGGGCTCAGAGGTACTCTGCTGGAAGCTGCCAGTCCCCTCAGACTGGGCCTGCAGTGCTGTGGTCACACTCTGCTGTATCCTGTCCGTCTAACAAGGCACAGAGGCTGGCCCTGGTCCGGAGAGGGGGTGGGAACCCACCTCTTGGTAGCAGGACTATCGACCGATCTTGGCCCCCCTTCAGTCTGCCACAGTCACTGTCTAGAAGGAACAGCTGAACACAGAACAACTTTGAGGAAGAAAGTATTGAAAAATCATCAGAACGTACATTGAATAGTCAGTACGTATCAGTGAAACAGGGATGGAGGTGACAGTGTCTGTGAGGCTCTGTCTAAGACTAACTCTGTTCCTAATACAACCATTTATTAATCAATTCCTGTTTCCTAATCTGTAAGGTTTGGTTAATAGTAGGACCTGCCTGACTCTGAAATTGGGCTCTTTAGGAAGCAGAATCTGAGACAAAATTTAGCAAAAAGGTTGTTGTTTGGGGAGTGAAATCTTGAAATCAACACCTGTGGAAAGATGGGGAAGGGAGCAGGTAGAAAGAGGGACAATTCCAGCCACGATTCCAGCTGATAATCACCTGGGTGGACCCCACAGGGAGGAGCTTTGGAGTGAGAATGACCCTTCAGAGTAATGTGAGTCAGCGGGTGCTGAGATCACCAGGTCTATACCACATGACTGGATATGGCCACCTGCGGAAGAGGAAGGCTCTGAGTGATGGCTCTCTCCAGGTGATGGGATCCCGGAAGGGCTGACAGCTGAGAGCATCTGCTGCTAGCACTCCTGCAGCTCAAGGAACAGTTCTTCATGGGAGGGGGATCTGGTCAGTGTCCCGTGTCCGCTGAGACATGCAAGAAATAATTATAGACACCAGCACAGCTCTCATGTGCCATAAGCACTGTTTGAACGTTAGCTGTGGGTTACCAAGAGTGGTTGTATGAAGAGAAGGCTAGATGAGAGAGGCAGTTTGCTGAGGGATGATCTGGAGAAGGACAGCAAGACAGGCTAGCGAGAGTGTGCAAGGGCTGCATCAGCAGTGAACAGAGTCCGGGCAGGCAAGAAGTCAAAGGTAGCCAGAAAATGCCTAGCTAATGGACTAGGCAAATTTGGGAAATTGCTAATACGTTCCCAGACCAGTATCAGTAAGGTAGCACTCTCTGGTCACTGTGTGAGTGAATATAAAGGCCAAGGGACCACACTTCTTCTCTCTCCCATGATTACTCAGCATAGCTGGGGCACAAGGTAATGGAAAGATAATGAGCTCTGGGTTCAGATCCCAGCTCCACCATTCACCGATGGGTGAACTTTAACAAAATGATTAATCTCTCTGATCCTCAATTTCCTCATTTTAAAATGGAGATCACAACAGCAAACGTGCAGGGCTGCTTAGCAGTAATGTATATACAAATTGCCTGGAATCAAGGCCTATGATCAACAAGTAGAAATTGTTATGATGGATGGGGTCACTTGTGAATGGCCCTCTTTCTTCACTCAGAAATTACCTCAGATGAATCCCAGAGCATTTAAATTCAACTTAAACATGATTAAGCCTCTCTATGTCAGGTCTGCATCATGCACTTGCACACATGTGAGCTTCGCAGTAGTGACTGGGCTACACTCTGTCCCCTTTCACAACAGATAAGGCAACTGAGACTCAGAGATGCTAGGGGCCTAAGGGGTTAAGCTGTACATTAAGCAGCATTGAACCAATGTTTTCATTCCAAGTCCATCCTTTCTGCTGCACCACAATTACCTGCCCTCAGCTGAGGCACAAATTGAGTATTTCTCTGCACCCCAGCATTTGACAGGGCCCCCAGGTCTGCAGCCTCGCTCACCTGCTATGGGCCATGCATTTCAGGATGGCTGATGGCTACAGGCTGGGGCGTGCATCTAAAAACCATTAGCTTGGGCTGTCAGCTTTCTTCATAATGATTAAAAGCAGGTAAAGGAGGAGGAAAAGGACTAAAGAAATCATCTTTGTACATTTTAATCTGAGCCATTTTTGAGCAGCGTGATAAGGCGGGTTGTGGAAATGTCAGCTTCTCCTTATCTCTAATTGACTTAAGTAGAGGCAGCTCTAATCCCTGTGTGCACAGGAGCCTGGAATGGAGAGATGAGGCCAATTGATTTCTACTTTTTAATTAACACATGAGCTGCTTAAAAACAATAGTATATTGGAGGCAGTTTGGGAGCAGGAGGAAATGTGAGGGAGGGTCGCCACATGGCAGTGACATTTAGAGCAATATTGACAAGAGTCAGTGTTTGACTCTAAGCAGGGCTGAAGCAGTGCCAAGTGGTGTGGCTCATGCATGAGGGCAGTCACAGGCGTCTGCTGTGAAGGGGACAAAGACGTTTATATTTCTCCCCAAGCACTAATGGGAAGAACCTCTGGTCTACTAAAGGTAAGCCCTGTGGGGGAGTGGGGACCCTCAAGGTGTACATTGGTGCACACTGGTCCTCCTCCTCTTCTACATGGGCACTTATCCAGGGGCAATTGATGAAGTGGGTGGTTTCAGTCCTATCTGGTCATGAGCTATGGAAGCTCAGTCTGGTTGAATGTTGGAAGTCTTACCCATACTAATGCATAGAATCTGGAGTGATATACTTTTGTGTAAACCCCTGGGCACCCAGAGCTTACCATCTACTCTCATTTTATGTGCCTCCTTTAAACAGATAGGCTTTTGTTCTCATTCCTGTAGAGGTTTTACTCAGAACTCCAGCTTGGTTGACTGCTGCTCTAATTTTCTAGAAAACCCCTTCTATTCTCCCACCCCTGGGAGCTGGATTTCATAGTCAACACTCCTCTCCCCTTACTCCATCACTAGTCTTATATCAGCATGATTAAATCTGTGATCACAATGTATCTTCTGCATTCAGTGAGTGTCACCACTACCTGGATATTCTCATTGCCATGCCCATTCCTTCCTAAAAGTTTCCCTGTCATATTGTTCCCTGTTAAGGTAAGAACTAAAATTTGCTTTACCTCCTGGACATTGACATTTGAACTCTGCTCTGCCCCAGGTGGGGATAGGACAGGAGGAAAAACTCTCATTGTTGAATTAGCTTCCCAAGATCCATACTTGCAGGAGCCATTTCTATTATTTCTTTCTTCACTGGCTACTTTAAAGATCTCAGCACTCCAGAGAACTTCAGGGCCAAATGACCATGGGTCATGAAATCTATAATGTTATTGGAGTGTGCACCATAGGATAATGGGCTTTTAATTAGTGCCTTTTAATAATTAATAGGTGGGAGAAGGGGCATGGAGTAGATGACCTCTGAATGCTTTACTTGCCAGGTTTGGAGATCTGACAGTTCTGTAGATTTTGAAAGCAAAAAATTAAGTGGCTTTTCAGAGTGTTTTGCCTATTCCATCATATAAAACTTTCACCTGTCTCTTTACTCTTGTTCTCATTTTGTTTACTTTCATTTTACTTGTTTATGTCCTCATCAAAGCTCTGGTATAAGGGAGACACAATGATCTGGTAGTATGCCTGTCTTCTCCACTAGAACAAATATGTTTCTCAAGGATGGGGACCATATTTTATCCATTGAGGTAGCTCCAGAATAATAATAAAAGCTGACATTTATTAAGCACCCACTTTGTGTCTGAGATTTGCTATGCCCTTTATATGTTTAATTCATTTTATACCGACATCTGCTCTATGAGGGAATGCCATTATTATCTATATTTTACAATTGAGGAAAAGGAAGTCGGGAGATGTTAAACAACGTGCACAGGTTCATGCAGCTAGTTAAGTGTCAGGATGCTTAATCAGTATGCAATACAATTTTTCTACATCTATTCCCATGCCTGCTACATATTAGATTCTCATTTAGTGTGAGTAGAATAAATGAGTTAAGACATGGATTCCATTTCCAGTTCTGCTACTAACTTCCACATTTCTTCTATGCAACAGAGTTTTATTCTCTTATCCACCACCTTCCACAGGTCCCAGGACATACGAGTGCTCAGGAGAGGTTTAATGAATGAATGCTAAATGGATGGTAGCCTTTTCTGGGTCTGGTAGCCTATCATGGCAGCTTGCCTTGATCTCTCCCTTTTCCGACCTCTCATACCCACTCTGTTTAGATATTTGATTATATTCTGTCCTTTGTTGGTTCTAACTGTTCAATGTGTGTGTTTTGTATTCCCCAATAAATTGTATTATATTTCCCTTTTATTCCCCATGGTGCCTATTCCAGTGCCCAGAATATAAAAGTGCTCAGTAAATACAGATTGAAATGGAATTGAGTAATGCCTCAGCACACATTGATGCCAGAAGGAACACTGAAATAGCAGTAACCTCCTGGGTTGTTGTTTTAGCCTTCAGAGAAACTGTCATGTGGTTTCTGCTAAACAGATGTGTTTGACAGGTCAAGCAGCAGCATCCAGGCTGGTGACTTAAGATACAATTTGACATAGTGCCACAGTTCGCTTACCATCCTCCTACGATGCTGGTCTCCAGAGAGAAAGGGTGTTATGCAACTTTTAGAAAATTCAGAGAACAATGGTCTGAGAGAAGGACCCCGAGGTAAATGGTAAAATTCTACTAGTTGAATGAATGGCGTCCTAAAAAGATTGCAGACACGCACACACACCCATATGCACACACGCACATCCCATATGAGATCCAACCTAATTCTTTCTCATCCTTAAGCTACTTTTAAAGTTGTAAGCAAAATTAGACTCCCAATCTTGCTCCCTCCTGGGAGTGGGGAGCAAATACAACTCTCAGAGGGCAAATGGGATGGGAAAAGGCAGATAGGATCTCAGTGTCCTAGGAAATCAAGAAGAACCCTGATAGTAAGAGTTAAGAAGCCAGGGAAATGATGGCTTCCTTCAGCATCGGAGATCCCAAGACTTAATGTAACTCCAACTGACTGATTGATGATGTATGTGTCAGCTGCATGGTATGGATATTGATCCAAAGATCATAGATTCCTTAGGAAATAATTAAGAGACAGATCAATAGGAAGATGGGAAAGGCTGAACCTAGAGTGACAACCCACCTACTCTTGATTATTCTCCCTGCACCTAGCCAGCCTGGCATTCTTTGCAATAAAGTATAACCCTTCCTGTTCTGTAATTCCATGAGTGATTTACCTGTGGAGGGAATGAACTCTTATCCTATTCTGTCTGCCTCCTCAGCCACTCCCCCCACCTATACTCCCGAGATTCTGTGGCAGACTTCCGTGGAGAGGTGTGCAAGTGCTTTCTGGAAGGGAGCAGACTAGGCATTTGTGCATCCATCTCATGTCACTGGACCCATTTGAGGAAGCAGGATTTCTTGGTGCTGCCTCTCTACCTTGAAATCCCCCAGTGATAGATTCAGGAGATACTCATTAGTACAGGGATCATGTCCTGTCGATCTGGGTCCCCAGTGCCTAGCACAGTGTCTGGAGTGAGGAGACATTTGATAAACGTTTGCTGAATACATAAATGAAGGACATTCTAGATGGGTTTGAGAAATACATACACTGCTGTGATGGATGCTTTATATCCTGTTTAATTTCTTTCCTCTACAAGGAGAAATGTATGAGAATTTAAGGGTAGAAATAAAAGAGAAAGAAATGCATGTACCACGGAAATCATCCAGGAAAGTTTAGCGCGTTTCACAAAGAAAACTTACCAGTTATTTAATTGGGGGACTTGAAAGCTCGCAAAAGAGAAAGGAGGGTGGGAAAATAAGAGGGAAAAGAAAGCACTTTCCCCACTATAGAGAGGGCTGGGACATGAACAAAAGCCCTGTGATTCACCCAAGAATAGAAGCTTAAAGGACTACAACTATGTGCCAAGGCGCCAGAGGTCCTGCCAACCTCGACTCATGTGGGGCATTTGCCCTTTGATGCAGCCAAGGAAAGGGATTGAAGCAGCCGATGGTGACCTTAGAACAGCTGCGCTGGAAGGCCATTTTGGGATGCAGACGCAGCCTTCCCCTCCCAGTTCCCTGATTCTCACCCTCCAAATTGCGAAAGAAGTCAAAAGAATGAGTTCATTCTTAGACTAAAAAAACCAAGAGTGTGTTGCTGATGGAATAACTTATGCAAAAAAACCATGGAGGCAGTTCAGGAGGAGATCTGAATTGGGGGCAGGGGAGAAAGGAGAGTGGTGGGAGGTGAGATCACCAGTGAGCAAAGTTACAAAGAGAGCCCTGGGATAGACACACAGCCTGCCTGCCTGCCTTCCACATGTTACCATACTGACTCTTCACCATCACCACTGAATGCAGACCTGCTGTTTATTCTCATATCCTACAAGAGGAGGCTAGGTTTCAGCCAAGCAAAATAACAAGATTCTGCGGCCAGAAAATAGTCCGAATTCAACCCCACATGGGTCAGCTGCCACAGCCGTGCTAGTGGAGCAGAACCTGTGGAGGGGAGGAAACTGTTTCTTCTGTCATCTTTGATGGCTCTCTTCCTCTGCCACAGCTGTAACTCCTTTCTCTGAGCATTGAAGATGGCCTGTCCTCCAGGTTCCTAGCCCCACATACAGCTATAGCAGAACAAAAACACTTCTAGGACCAACCAGTGTGATTAAATATCTACTGCACTCTGGGATATGAAAATGGATAACACATTGTCCCTGACATAGGGAACTACAAGTCCACTGAAAGGAATCCTTATGCAACAGGGTAGACTGACTAAATAAACCATGTGTAAATGCTTTAAGGAAACAAGAAGGGGAACAGTGGAACCTCAGATGTGAGGGGAATTAGCTAAAGTTTCAGTGATATGCTGACGTATTTGAGGGCAAGGTTGGAAGGCATTCCAGAGTGAAGGAACCGCATGAACAAAGGCCCAAAGCATGATGGGGACCATTGCATCTGGGGGGAAGGAGGTCTTCCAGGCCATTTGGTGGAGAGAGAGTAGAGATCATATTCAACCTTTTAGGTCTTAACATTTTTTTTTGAGACGGGAGTAGTGTTTTTTTTTTCTTTTAAGTGTGGTAAAATATGCATAATAATAAAACCTACCATCTTAACCATTTTTTTCTTTTATTAAGATATCATTGATATACACTCTTATGAAGGTTTCACAAGAAAAACAATGTGGTTATTACATTCACCCTTATTATCGAGTCCCCCACCATACCCCATTGCAGTCACTGTCGATCAGTGAAGTAAGATATCAGAGTCCCTATTTGTCATCTCTGAGCTACCCTGTATTCCCCATGACCCCACACACACTATGTGCACCAGTCAAGGTACCCCACAATCCCCTTCTCCATCCCAGCCCACCTGCCTCCTCCACCCCTCCCCTTTGGTCACCACTAGTCCCTTTTGGGAGTCTGTGAGTCTGCTGCTGTTTTGTTCCCTCAGTTTTGCTTCGTTGTTATACTCCACAAATGAGGGAAATCATTTGGTATTTGTATTTCTCTGCCTGACTTATTTCACTGAGCATAATACCCTCTAGCTCTATCCATGTTGTTGCAAATGGTAGGATTTGTTTCTTTCTTATGGCTGAATAATATTCCATTGTGTATATGTACCACATCTTCTTTATCCATTCATCTACTGATGGACACTTAGGTTGCTTCCATATCTTGGCTATGGTAAAAAGTGCTGCAATAAACATAGATGTGCATATGTCTTTTTGAATCTGAGAAGTTGTTTTCTTTGGGTAAATTCCTAGGAGTGGAATTCCCGGGTCAAATGGTATTTCTATTTTTAGTTTTTTGAGGAACCTCCATATTGCTTTCCACAATGGTTGAACTAGCTTACGTTCCCACCAGCAGTGTAGAAGGGTTCCCCTTTCTCCACATCCTTGCCAACATTTGTTGTTCCTAGTCTTTTCTATGTTGGCCATCCTAAATGGTGTGAGGTGATATCTCATTGTGGTTTTAATTTTTATTTCCCTGATAATTAGAGATGTGGAGCATCTTTTATGTGCCTGTTGACCATCTGAATTTCTTCTTTGGAGAAGTGTCTGTTCAGATCCTCTGACCATTTTTTAATAGGGTTATTTGCTTTTGGGTGTTGAGGCATGTCAGTTCTTTATACATTTTAGATGTTAGCCCCTTGTTAGATACATCATTTACAAATATATTCTCCCATACTGTAGGATGCTTTTTTGTTCTGCTGATGGTGTCCTTTGCTGTAAAGAAGCTTTTTAGCATGATGTAGTCCCATTTGTCCATTTTTTATTTTGTTTCCCTTGCCCGAGGAGATGTGTTCAAGAAAAGTTGCTCGTGTTTATATTCAAGAGATTTTTGCCTATGTTTTCTTCTAAGAGTTTTATGGTTTCATGACTTATATTCAGGTCTTTGATCCATTTTGAGTTTACTTTTGTGTATGGGGTTAGACAATAATCCAGTTTCATTCTCTTGCATGTAGCTGTCCAGTTTTGCCAACATCAGTTGTTGAAGAGGCTGTCATTTCCCCATTGTATGTCCATGGCTCCTTTATCATATATTAATTGACTATATATGCTTGGGTTTATATCTGGGCTCTCTACTCTCTTCCATTGGTCTATGCATCTGTTCTTGTGCCAGTACCAAATTGTCTTGATTACTGTGGCTTTGTAGTAGAGCTTGAAGTTGGGGAGCATAATCCCGCTGCTTTATTCTTCCTTCTCAGGATTGCTTTGTCTATTTGGGGTCTTTTGTGGTTCCATATGAATTTTAGAACTATTTGCTCTAATTCATTGAAGAATGCTGTTGGTATTTTGATAGGGATTGCATTAAATGTGTAGATTGCTTTAGCCAGGGTGGTCATTTTGACAATATTTATTTTTCCTATCCATGAGCATCAGATGTGTTTCCATTTACTGTATCTTCTTTAATTTCTCTCATGAGTGTCTTGTAGTTTTCAGAGTATAGGTCTTTCACTTCTTTCGTAAGGTTTATTCCTAGGTGTTTTATTCTTTTTGATGCATTTGTGAATGGAATTGTTTTCCTGATTTCTCTTTCTGCTTGTTCATCATTAGTGCATAGGAATGCAACAGATTTCTGTGTATTAATTTTTTATCCTGGAACCTTGCTGAATTCAGATATTAGATATCTAGTTGTTTTGGAATGGATTCTTTAGGGTTTTTTATGTACAATATCATGTCATCTGCAAAGAGGGAGAGTTTAACTTCTTCCTTGCCAATCTGGATGCCTTTTATTTCTTTGGGTCTGATTGCTGTGGCTAGGACCTTCAGTACTATGTTGAATAGAAGTGGTGAGAGTAGGCATCCTTGTCTTGTTCCCAATCTTAAAGGAAAAGCTTTCAGCTTCTCGCTGTTAACTATGATGTTGGCTGTGGGTTTGTCATATATGGCCTTTATTATGTTGAGGTACTTGCCCTCTATGCCCATTTTGTTGAGAGTTTTTATCATGAATGGATGTTGAATTTTGTCAAATGCTTTTTCAGCATCTATGGAGATGATCATGTGGTGTCTGTCCTTCTTGTTGTAGATGTGGTGGATGATCCTGATGGATTTTTTTAATGTTGTACAACCCTTGCATCCTGGGATGAATTCCACTTGATCATGACGGATGATCTTTTTGACGTATTTTTTAATTTGGTTTGCTAATATTTTGTTGAGTATTTTTGCATCTAAGTTCATCAGGGGTATTGGTCTGTAATTTTCTTTTTTTGTGGTGTCTTTGCCTGGTTTTGGTATTAGAGTGATTTTGTCCTCAGAGAATGAGTTTGGGAATATTTCCTCCTCTTCTACTTTTTGGAAAACTTTAAGAAGGATGGGTATTAAGTCTTCATTAAATGTTTGATAAAATTCAGCAGTGAAACCATCTTGTCCAGGTGTTTTGTTCTTAGGTAGTGTTTTGATTATCAATTCAATTTCATTGGTAATTGGTCGTTCAGATTTTCTGTTTCTTTCTGGGTCAGCCTTGGAAGGTTGTATTTTTCTAGAAAGTTGTCCATTCCTTCTAGGTTATCCAGTTTGTTAGCATACAATTTTTCATAGTATTCTTTCATAATTCTTTGTATTTCTATGTTGTCTGTAGCAATTTTTCCTTTCTCATTTCTGAATCTGTGTATGTGTGTAGACTCTCTTTTTTTCCTGATAAGTCTGGCTAGGGGTTTATCTATTTTGTTTATTTTATCGAAGAACCAGCTCCCGCTTTCACTGATTCTTTCTATTGTTTTATTCTTCTCGATTTTATTTATTTCTGCTCTAATCTTTATTATGTCCCTCCTTCTACTGATTTTGGGCCTCATTTGTTCTTCTTTTTCTAGTATCCTTAATTGTGAGTTAGGCTGTTCATATGGGATTGTTCTTCTTTCCTGAGGTAGGCCTGCATTGCAACATACTTCCCTCTTAGCACGGCCTTTGCTGTGTCCCACAGATTTTGTGGTGTTGAATTATTGTTGTCATTTATCTCCATATATTGCTTGATCTCTGTTTTTATTTGGTCGTTGATCCATTGATTATTTAGGAACATGTTATTAAGCCTCCATATGTTTGTAGGCCTTTTCATTTTCTTTGTGTAATTTATTTCTAGTTTTATACCTTTGTGGTTTGAGAAGCTGGTTGGTACAATTTCAATCTTTTTTAATTTACTGAGGCTTTTTTTGTGGCCTAATATATGATCTATTCTTGAAAATGTTCCATGTGCACTTGCGAAGAATGAGTATCCTGCTGCTTTTGGTTGGCGTGTTCTGTAGATGTCTGTTAGGTCCATCTGTTCTAATACATTGTTCAGTGCCTCTGTCACCTTACTTATTTTTGATCTGGTTGATCTGTCCTTTGGAGTGAGTGGTGTGTTGAAGTCTCCTAAAATGAATGCATTGCAATCTATTTCCCCCTTTAATTCTGTTAGTATTTGTTCCACATATGTTGGTGATCCTGTGTTAGGTGCATAGATATTTATAATAGTTATGTCTTTTTGTTGGGCTGACCCTTTTATCATTATGTAATGTCCTTCTTTGTCTCTTGTGACTTTCTTTGTTTTGAAGTCTATTTTGTCTGATACAAGTACTGCAACTCCTGCTTTTTTCTCACTATTAGTTGCATGAAATATCTTTTTCCATCCCTTTACTTTCAGTCTGTGTATGTCTTTGGGTTTGAAGTGAGTCTCTTGTAGGCAACATATAGATGGGTCCTGTTTTTTTGTCCATTCAGTGACTCTATGTCTTTTGATTGGTGCATTCAGACCATTTATATTTAGGGTGATTATTGATAGGTAAGTGCTTATTACCATTGCAGGCTGTAGATTAAAGGTTAATTTCCTTACTATTTAAAAGTCTAACTTAACTCACGTAGTAAGATATTACAAACACATTATAAAGGTTCTGTTTTTTTTTCCTTCTCATTTTTCTTCCTCCTCCATTCTTTATATATTAGGCATCATAATCTCTACTCTTTGTCTATCCCTTGACTAACTTTGGGGGTAGTTGATTTAATTTTGCATTTGCTTAGTAATTAATTATTCTACTTTCTTTACTGTGGTTTTATTACCTCTGGTGACACTATTTAGCCTTAGGAACACTTCCATCTATAGCAGTCCCTCAAAAATACCCTGTAGAGATGGTTTGTGGGACGTAAATTCTCTCAGCTTTTGCTTATCTGGAAATTGTTTAATCTATCCTTCAAATTTAAATGATAATCTTGCCAGATACAGTATTCTTGGTTTGAGGCCCTTCTGCTTCATTGCATTAAATATGTCATGCCACTCCCTCCTGACCTGTAAGGTTTCCGCTGAGAATTCTGATGATAGATGGGTTTTCTTTTGTATGCAATCTTTTTCTCTCCCTAGCTGCTTTTAAAAGTCTTTCCTTATCCTTGATCTTTGACATTTTAATTACTATATGTCTTAGTGTTGTCTTTCTTGGGTCCCTTGTGTTGGGAGATCTGTGCACCTCTATGGCCTGAGAGAGTATCTCCTTCCCCGGATTGGGGAAGTTTTCAGAAACTACCTCCTTAAAGACACTTTCTATCCCTTTTTCTCTCTTCTTCTTCTTCTGGTACCCCTATAATGGGAATATTGTTCCATTTGGATTGGTCACACAGTTCTCTCAATATTCTTTCATTCCTAGAGATCCTTTTTCCTCTATGTGCCTCAGTTTCTTTGTATTCCTCTTTTCTAATTTCTATTCCATTTACCGTCTCTTCTACTACATCTAATCTGCTTTTAAATCCCTCCATTGTATGTTTCATTTCAGATATGGAATTTCTTAATGGTTGAATCTCTGTCCTAAATTCGTCCCTGAGTTCTTGAATACTTTTCTGTACCTCCATGAGCATGTTTATGATTTTTATTTTGAACTCTCTTTCAAGAAGATTGATGAGTTCAGTTTCACTTAGGCCTTTTCTGGTGTTTGTGAGATTTTGGTTTGAACCAGGTTCCTCTGACGTTTCATATTTGTATGTGGCGCCCTCCAGTACCCAGAAGCTCTAGTCTCTGGAGCTGCTCTGCCCCTGGAGTGAGGTTGGGGGTGTCAGGGGAGCAGCACTGGTGCCAGGAGGGGAGGAAGGAGCTGTTTCCTGCTTTCCGGCCACTGTGCTTGTCTCCACTGTCAGAACCAGTGGGCCTAGCACACAGGTGTAAGCCTCTGTGTTTTGCATATATAGCCGCCATAGGTGGGGCCTCCCTCTGGCTGACCTGACGCCAGGGCAGGGACTGCCAGTTTGTGAGCCAGTGCCGGCAGGTCAGGAGCAAGGTGCAGTAGTCTGTGTATCACAGTGAGGGGCCTCGGAGCTGAGTAGCCAGCCAGGGTGATGGAGCTCCTAAAGCTCCTGAAAGTTCCCAACCTGCTGTGCAGAGTGAGCCCAGACCACCTTGTTCACCTATCCCTTCTCCCGCCCAGCAAGCTCTGTGCAATCCCTGCCCCTTCAGCAGCCCTCTCGCTGCTACAAAGCCTCTCCGGCCGCCCACATTTCCTTTGTCCCTGAGCAGCCAGATGTGGATCCCTGTCCTCCACAAATTGTGGAATCTCAGTCTCTCCAAATATTCTGCCTGTCTTAGCTTTCCAACCCCACTAATCTCTATAGTACCATGCAATGTAATTTTGTGCTCCTAAAGCAGATCTCCAGGGCTGGGTGTTCAGCAGTACTAGGCTTCCAACCCCTCCCCACTCCATTTGTCTTTCTTCCGCCAATGAGCTGAGGTGGAGGAAGGGCTTGGGTCCCACCGGATCAAGGCTTTGATACATTACCCCATTTCGTGAGGTCTGCTCTGTCCTCCAGGTGTATGCAGTCTGGTGCAGCCTTCTTTCCTGTTGCTCTTTTAGGATTAGTTGTATTAACTATATTTTCATATTATATGTGGTTTTGGGAGGAGTTTCTGTCTGACCTCTCACACTGCCATCTTTAATCTCAATACCATCTTAACCATTTGTAAACATTTTTAATTCACTGGCATTAAGTACATCCCCAATGTTGTGCAACCATCACCAGCATCAATATCCAGAACTTTGTCATCATCCCAAACAGAAACTCTATATTCATGAATCAGTAATTCCCCATTTCCCCTTCCCTCCAGCCCCTGGTAATCCATATTCTATTTTCTGTCTTTATGAATTTGTTAGTTCATTCAAGTGCTTCATAGGAGTGGAATCATATAAAATTTGTCCTTTTGTGTCTGGCTTATTTCACTTGGCATAATGTGTTTCCAAGGTTCATCCATGATGCAGTACGTATCAGAATTTCCTTCCTTTTGGGGGCTGAATAATCTCATTGTATGTATATACCACATTGTGTTTATCCATTCATCTGCTGATAGATAGCTGGGTTGTTTCCACTTTTTGGATATTGTGAATAATGCTGCAGTGAACATTGGTACACAAGTGTTTGTTCAAGTCCCCACTTTCAATTCTTTTAGATATATATTTAGAAGTGGAATTGCTGGATTATATGTTTAAATTATATTTTTAAATAAATAATTTATATAACATATATTTTTAAATAAGTAGTTTATATAAACAATTTAAATATGTAGATTATATGATTAGATAGTTCTATGTTTAAATTTTTAAGGAACTGCTAAACTGTTTTCCATAGCAGCTGTATTCTCACCAGCAATGAACAAGTTTCCAATTTCTTTATGCCCTCACCAACATTTTTTGTTTTTGTTTTTTTAATTATAGCCACCCTAATATAGTAAAGGGGTACCTCATTTTGATTTTGATTTGCATTTCTTTAATGACTAATGACATTGGACATCTTTTCACATGCTTATTGGCCATTTCTAAATATCCTTTGGAGAACTGTCTATTCAAGTCCTTTGCCTGTTTTTGAATTGGATTGTTTCTTATTTTGTTGTTGAAGTTTTTTGTTGTTGTTTTGAATTTTAAGGGTTATGGAACTGGAGCTAAATGTAACCAGTAAAGTTACAGGCTTATTTGATTTTACGTTTGGTAAAACACAGCTCTGCCTTTCTGACATGTGAGACTGGAGAAGTATTTTAAAAGTCTTATTGTTGTTCTTATATATTTTCTTGAATTTCTTGATTAAGCAAGTCCTCCATAGTCCCCTATGGCCAAAGGTAATAAAACTCTGAGCAGATGTGGGAATGCCAAGCTAAATAAGAGCCTAGAAAACCACCAGGAAACAATCTGGGGATATAAATCATACATTGTGGAAGCCATTGGATTAGAAACACATTACCCTTGTCTGATTTGCTAACGCCCACATGTTCCAAGTGAACTTCAAGTGTGATTTACATTGCGACATTTGAGGAAATGGGAAAGGGTGATCCAGCTTGGCTTTGATGAATGCCTTTCTCTGTGTCTATGACTCCAGCCCTGGGGAACAATGAGGTCGGTATCTCCAAACATGTCAGCTGGGGGCCTGTGCTGAGGAGGACCCATGTCCCTCAGCTTCAGAGCTCCTCTGCCAGGCCCTGACTGGATCCTGGATAGGCAGCTAGATCCAAGCAGCTGTGTGCTCTAATGGATCTCATCCATGATTAGAGGTCAGAATTCCTCCCCTCAAATCTTAGCTCTGCCAGTATTCCTTGAGTGACCTTGGAGCTTCCTGAATGTTACATTTCCCTTCTTCAAAATGAGGTAAGGAGTTGTAGCTGTACGATGGTAATATGACATATATGAAACAAAACATGTTCTGCACATAGTCAGTCTGCCAGGAAATAGAGTTTGAAAGGTGATAGAGAAGAAGAAAAAAGTGCAGAAGAAGGCTACAGCGGCTAGGCATGTCTACACAGAAAAACAAACAATAGTTTTGTCCAGCATCAAAAGTAGATGTTATCTAACAGTTGGAAATTCTGTTTGAAGGCCCCTCTCCCAGGGCAGACTTCTTTCCCCATCCTTCCCCTCCCCTAGCTCCCAGAAGGCCTTCTCCCAACCCTGGCTTCTCTTGTCCCCAGGTCCTCTGAATTACCAGGCAGACCCCTCCACAAGCACAAATCCCCATGGTCCCTCTTGGAGGGAGGCTTAGCCACACTCATGAATTCCGAGTTAAATCCCTCATATACTCCAATAACGGAACAGCTGGGAATGGATGCTGATAGCAAAGAAGGAAGTTGTCGTTTTGTTGGGTGTTTCCCTGAATAATAAGTGAACAGCTTGTGACATTTCTGAGAACATCTGACACTCCCGTCACCAAGTCACACCACCCCTTGTACTAAGCAGAGTGGACAGGCTCTCTATAGTTTGAGACATGGGTAAAGCAGAACCTCTCCTAATACAAGTGACACTGGACCAGAGCCAGGGGTCTAGGGACAGAAATGAAACATACACATACAGAGGCTTTAGAATCAAGTTTTCATTATTAGCTTGTGACCTTACGCAAGTTGTAAAGCATCTCTGAATAATCTGGGTTCCCAGAAATCGGGCTATTTTATCAAAAATCTCCTGTTGGGATTAAATAGAGCAGCATAGGAAATGGTCTCTAGCACATTGTAGGTACTCAATAGATCTTAGTTCTTTAGTTCCTAACCTAACATAGAAGAAAACCATGGGCTTATTTCTTTGCTCAAATAAAAAGCCTTATGATATTTCTGGGAGAGGACAGGAGTAGGAGGCAGAAAAGAAACTTCCCAATGATCACACTGGTATGGTCCTCGAGAGCACAGGGCCATGAGGAAAAGTCACTTACAGAAATAGTGACCCTGTAGCTTTGGCAGAAGAGGGTGTACATGGCCTGGGCCAGGCTGGCCCGGGTCTCTGGGACACAACACCCCTCAAACCATGCTGAGCCCTTGATGCCTGGTGTGAACTCAGCCTGGCCCAGCTGCAGCCATGCGGTACAAATCCCTGCGCTTTCAGTGGAAGGAAGCACTTCAGTGGTTCTAGAAAAAGGGGAAAATCACCTCTCCTTATAAACAGGATTGCTCTGCAACCACCACTGAGCATGTTTTTAAAATTCACATTGCGTTTGTCTCTCAGGGTCTTTGATGCTGCTCACGGAGGGAAGGTAGACGGAGCTCATTTGTCTGTGGGCCCCTGTGGCCAAGGATGGTCCAGGTGACAGCTGTTAGTGCTAAAGCATAACAGGACCTAGACAGAAGGAAGACTTAATTAATCTATGCATTTATTGAGCACCTACTATGTGCCACAGCAGGGGTGGGAGGGGATAGAAAACAAGGCACAGTCTTGCCCTCAGGTATTTTAAATTAACCAAGGGCAATAATACATAAGCATGTGAAAATTTAAGTAGCAATGTGAGTTGTTATAAATAACTCAATTCAATAATAAAGGAGATGTCACACAATACTCCAGTCCATGATTAATTACCAGATGAAAGGTGCAGACATTAAGTGCTATGGGAAGAAATCCATCAATGTGTATTTATTGACTGCCTCCTGCAGGACTAGGACCGTGAAATAAGCAAGATATTTCTAAGCACCCCTGCCCTGGCCTCCTCATCTAACAATACTATTTGGAAGCTCTTGGCAGCCCATTAAGTGGTGGGCCAATGGCAATCAGGTCTTATCATGATTTTTATCTCCCATTTCGGGTGCTCTGCTTGGCTTGGTATTTGAATCCCCAAGGGGAAGGTGGTAGGGAATGCAATTAACAAGAGGTTATCACCCACATCCTATAGTTTGTGTCTCCCTGGGAGCTGTTGTCACATACCCTTGAAACTGTTCATGGATCTGTCTCATAAGAGCATAAACCACCCAAAGACAGAGCCTCATCTTTCTTGCTTTTGTAGCTTCCTCTTCGCCACTGCTTAATCTGATTGACTGGCACACAGAAACCACTGCCAAAATGTGGCTGGATGAATGTTTATACAATGCTACTGACTTAAAGCATTGCTGCTGCCAAACACAGACATCCATAGCAGAACTCTTGGGAGTGGACAATGTTTGCTGAAAAACAAATAACTCGTTCTTTGTCAAAAGCTTGTAATGATCCTTGTAATAAAGATATAGATGAAGAGTGGTTGGATGGTAGTATTCACCTTATCTCCTCCTGTCCTGGATAGAGAACATGGGGGTCAGGAGGGGGACTTTGTTCAATGATATCTTCCTGGAGACAGTCCAGGGCAAAGAGATCACTTCTACCTCCCTGGTTGTAAGATGGGGACAGAAGATAGGGGATGTATCCAGGAGAGTGACCTGGTACACTTAACACTCCCAGTGGCAAAAATGCCCACCCCAGATGGCAAAACAGTAAGGCAGATGTAGAGTTAAAGGTAATCAGTGGCACATGAGCGGTAGGATTGGCCGTTAACAAATATTTGCTGAGCACCCCTTACGTTTTCTCTGCACCCTCTGGTTATGAGATAGGACATGCCCATGGGGTTCAGAGCCAGCATATAGTAAGGACCTCCTAAGCATTTACTAAGGAAACAGATTAATGGATGGAGCAGAAGATAAACTTTTAATATTTTCCAACATTTTTATAAGGAAGTCATTGAACATACAGAAAAGACAAAAGAATTTTATAGTGAGTACCCACTAACTGATAACGAGGTTCTATAATTAACATTTTACTCAATTCTTTATCAGAAATTCATCTCTCTCTCTGCTATCCATCCATCAATCTGACACTTTCGACTTTATAAAGGATGTATTCCACTTAAGGAAACAAAGCATATACATGTGAAACAATTACTCAGTGTTTTACAGGATAGTGCTAAACAGAGAGATATAGTGGAGAAGGAGATCCTCCATGAGGAAGAAAATATTCAGAAACCAATTCATGGAGGGAAGTGAGACTTCAGCTGGTCCTGGAAGAATATGTAAGCTGTGGATAGATAGAGGGAGTGAGCATGGTTTTTGGTGGGGCGGAATCGCAGGGCAAAGGGGAAAAGCCCTGTTCTGACCAGTCCTGAGCCACCCCTGGCCTCCTGCCCGATGCCATTCTGGCGCCATGGTTATCCTGAGTGAATGTGGTGCTGGAAACGAAAGCTCCGCGTGAATACCTTGGGGACTTCCGACCCGGAGGAGCTAGGTATCTTTCTTGTTGAGCGACCCATAGTGGGATTCAAGAGACTGGTCCAGAGGCATGAGTCTTTTTCACCCAGAATGACATTAAAGCAAAGGAAAATTGAATTGGGTATGTGTGGGCCATTGGAACTTGAGGAAATGGCTAGGAAGTAGGGAGGGGATCTTGAAATTCCATCCTGAAGGTACCTGGTAAAGACCAGAAAGCTTGTCTACCTGCCTTCCAAGCAGAGAAACTAACAGACCAGCTGGGTGGGAAAGTGTTGGCCTCGGGAAGAGCTGCCGCCTTCCAGTGGACTAGATGGAGCAGGCCCGTGGGAAGAGCGGCTGGAGGCCGGGTCAGGCCTGCCCTCCCACCCCCACCGCTCAGTGCCATTTGGGGAGGAAGTTTCTGAAGCTTTAAAAGGGTCTTATTATTTAGGTCCTTCTTGGGACATTCGCTGATGAGGAGGAGTCAGACAGGATCCAGGCTTGTACTTAAAAGGCAGAAGGAAGGCGCAGAGCAATCACAGACCAGTTACCTGTCTCCAGCAGGAAAGGGGTTGGCGGTCTGCAGCTGGGGCACTCTGCCTTGCCTTTGTTTCTCTTCCTCCTTCCTCTCCCAGCACCACCTCGCCTCTCCCCTGCATGGTTTCTGTCCCCTTTGAATTGTTTTTACTAAGCTCTGGTTCCGTCCATCTGGGGCTCCCAGGTGAAGGAACGCGCATCTTCCCTCTGCAGGGGTGGCCCTCGCTGAGCTGGTTGGAGCAGGTCAAGGGGCTTGGTGTTTGCACAACAAAGGATACCAGTCCTGTGAGCGATCCAGCCACGCTCTGCCAGGAGGAATTCATGCAGGCGCAGTGGAGGGATAAGCCCATTCATTCTGTGACACTGCCTCTGTGTACTTTGTCAGCAAGATGGAAAACACTCACTATTTTCTCTGGCTTTTAGGATTTCCATATTTATTGCTTGTTTGCTACCACTAGGGAAAAGAGAAGGGAGAAAACAACTTCCTCCATTTGAAAATTTGAACAGGAACATGTAAGGCTTCCCCTCCCTCCCCCAACCCCTGCAGTTTCAGCAGGGCACAGAACTGCAGTGTTAGGGCTGCAAGCACTTGAGAAATCCAAACAATATTGCCTCATTTTATACACAAGCAAACAATAGACAGGGGATAAAGGAACTTGGTCCATGTCGCATACCAGGTCAATGGCAGCCCTAAGAGTAGCCATTTATGTCTGCAGAATCTTACATTAAGTTCCTATCACTACACCACACAGGTTCTATTTCTGTTCAACTCAAAAATCCTACTTTGTGTAGGAGTTCCCACTCTCTGTGATGTACCGTGCAAGAGGCTATCATTTTCTGCTCTAATCTTCACAAGGCCCTGTGGGGTTGGAATTTGTCACCTTCAGTGCAAGTGAAGGGCTGTAATCATGGAGTAGGTGATGCAGAGGCAGGGCCAGAGGGTGAGGTGTCTGCTGCCATCCTGGACCACACCATCCAGTAGAGGTGATGGCACAGAACATATGCAAGGCAATAGGAATAAGTATGTTAGAAGCTACAACATTTAGTGCCTGGCATGTAGCATAAGCTAGAAGTCTGCTAAAGGACAAGAAGGGGCCATTCTCCCTCAGAGTCCTGGGAGGGCTTTGCAAAGTAGCAGCCCTGAAGTCACCTTTAGGAAGAATTGCAGCTGATAGCGATGTGAGATGGTATTTCCAGCAAAAGGCAGAACATGAAGTAGGATGAGTCTGGGGCACAGCATAGAGGCAAGTGTGCATGCAGGAGGAGTGTATGTATGTGCAGGGTGGTGGAAAGCAGGCCAGGTATTTCCTGAGGGCCTGCTATAGGCCAGGCACCCTTATAGGCCTGTAATTTTGCAACCAATGAGGCCATGAGGGTGAGGACAGGTGGCACATACACACACACACAGATTATTATGTGACAGAAAGTGCCTGGGAGCCTAATTTGACAGGGTCATTTGAGCTGAATGACAAGGAGAAGCCAGCCATGGGAAAACCAGGGTCAGGGAGCCCTCCAGGCAAAGGACAGACAAGAGGAAGGCTTTGAGGCAAGAACATACTTGGCACATCTGAGAAAGGGAAAATAAAAAGCCCACATGAAATGGCTTGGTGGGGTCTCCCTGTGGAGGGAGGAGTTGGTAGCTCAGCAGGGGCCACAGCGGGTAGGACCTTGTTGCCCATGGCCAGGAGATGAATTTCATTCTAAGTGAGATTACAATAAAGTAGCCTCCCCCCCTGCAATATCTGGCCTCAGCCTCTGTTTCCATGGGAATAACTCATCTTGATATGCCCAAGACTTCCCTAGTTTTAGCGCTGGAAGTCCAGCATCCCGTGAACATCCACAGTCCCCAGCAAGTGGGGAGGTGGGGGCCATCCCCTACCTCCCACCTTGATCTTGCTTATTATAGTCCTGTCCTGTCACAGTTGTTTGGGGCCATGCTGTGGAGCCCTTCAAAAATCTCTGGCTGATTCATTAGAAAATAGATGGCCATTCAAAATTTCTGAGAACAGGAATAACGTAATTAAAACTATTTCAGCAATTTTGAAATACAGCCTCTAGGGTGATTCAAGGTACATAAAGATGCCTTTCTGTTACAATCTGGGGATTCATTTAGCTGTGGAAAGGGTAATGGGCCAATAGACATGCTTTTCCTGGGAATAAAATACAAGTCATCTCCATCCAGATGTTCCTGTCAACACCCTTTCTTGCAGAATTGATTAGACTCTTTAGTCCTCATTCTTCAAGACTGGACGGTATGAACTCAGAATAGCTCTATAGTAAGCAAGACTTAAAGGAATAAGGCTTCGCATGACAGTCCCAGCTGAGTCTGCACAGGTTTCTAGGAGACTCTGCAGCAAGTTAGAAGAGAAATACAGTAGGCTCTGTGCTCTTGCCGCCCTGGAATTGTATTTTATAGCTTTTCTTGAGTTAGGTGTGAAATCAGAATAGGAGCTTGCTCCTTTAAGAACTTTCAACAACGTAATGGAATTCATGATCTCATCACAATCACATAAATCACTGCCAGCCCCCTTAAGTCAATTCATATTTCTGTAGTTCGTTAGTGGCTCGGGAGGAAATTGCATTTATTATAATTGCCTCTAATTGCACCAGATTAGTGATTACAATTATTGATGGCAGCTGATTATTCATTAGGCATCAAATCAATTCCCGTGCTTCCTCATTACTCAAAACAGTAACTCTGATGATAAGAGGTCTAAAGGAGGCCACGTCCACCCTCTTCCCTGCATGGCAGGCAGCCTCCTAGTGCTGGCTCTAAACAAGCACCTGAAAATGATTTAGGACTTAAAGTGACAGAGAGGCATCCTGCTTCGTCCCCATCCGATGCCCAATGCCAAGCTCAGCACTGATTGATGAAATTGTGGAATCTGTTAAATATCACCAAAGACTATTCAGAGGCCCCAGAATGCTCCAGAACTGATAGCTCCTCTAGGAAGCCCTTCATGATTGCATCATGGAAACATCAGAATTCTCTGTCCCCATTCTTCTGGAATATATACAACCTAAAACATGGAAAGAGAATAGAGCTTAGGGCCAAAAAGACCAGACTTTAAATTCTGACTGAACTCTTGTGAGCTGTGTAAAGCCAGGCAAGACACCTACCCTGTCTGAACTGTAGAATCATCTGTAGACTGTAAGTAAGGAAGTGATGAGATCTTTTCTGCTTCTCTTGCTCACCATTGGGTTCTATCACCTAGAACAGTGCTGGCAGAGAGTAAGAGCCCAGTAAATACCTAAGGAGTGAACACATGACCATAACAATACCTACCTGAAAGGACTGTGGTGAGGCCTGAATCAGATAACATATTTCAAGGCCTTGTCTTATATACCAGGTAAAGAATTGTTGCTCAGTAAATGTCACTCCCTCCCCACCTCTACTTGCTCCATGTTTTAACATCTAAGTTATCTTCAAAAGTTTTATTCCTTATCTCCTTATGCAATTGTTCAATATTAAGTGTAAATTTATTGTCCATGTATTTTCTTCACTGGCCGGTGAATACCAACATTTTCATAATAGAAGAACAGCTTCCAGTAGACCTTGGCATAGTGGTTTTGTTCTCAGGCCCAACCATCAGTACTTATGCATGCCAGGAGCTGAGAGATAAATAAAACATATGCATTGAACTGTTCACAACCAAATGCAAAATACTGCCTATGCTTTGTTTGAATTGAAGATACGTAGGAGATCTAATAAGCCCATAGAGGATGGAGAAACCCAGCTCCACTTGGAGGGTCAAGTGGGCCTCAGAGCGGTGGATTTGAAAAAAGTTGTGAATTTCTCAAATGCCTAAGGGAGTCAGTAGATTTCCACCAGAGCTGTAGCACCTGAAAGCAGGGAGACAGAACCCAGCATGTTCCAGAGCAGCGCTGTGCCCTTCTGGGTATTGATGCGTGGTCACCATGATTGTGAGAAGTGCTGTTTGCTAGGTGCCCCCACAAACGAAATCCTTGTGACCAAGGGGCCTTCCTTTCTTAGCAGTTGAGATCTCAGAAATGCAGAGCTGTTTGAGGTTTTTTTTCCTGTGACATCTTAGAGACCACACGGTGCCTCTGGTGGCACAGAGTCCTAACCCATCCTTTTCCCAGATCCCTGGTTCACCAGACCTCCCCCTGTTCACTGCCTCACCCATCAGCTCTCCTACTTTTCATATACCCATTTCCACTCACGATTCAGTTCAAGGGCCTAAGTGTCCACAGGGAGAAGAGGCACCTGGATGTGCCGTTGCCTGTACAGACACCAAATTCTCTGCTCCCAGAGAGGGAAGGAGAGAAACAGGATGAGGGGGCGTGCAGCCCAGCTCTGCTCGGGTTTGTCCGGAGGGGACCTGCTGCTAATTCCTCTGGTTGCTCAGACTTGAGCCCTGCAGTGGGTCTGACCTGCACCCAGATCCTTCGGGCAAGTAAAGAGTGATCCCCAAAACAACCCAAAATATGAGGCCTAGAGCCTGGAGCGTGTGGCCCTGGTGACCTTTCTCTCACAGGTTTTATCCACACTGTTGCCAATGACCCACCCTCATCCAGGGAAGCTGAAGGGGCCATGCAACTTCTCTGAAAAGAATGGATTTATCTCCTACTTACGTCTTTTGTGTATCCTACTTCTGAGCCAGCTGAAATGTCACCATTTTGCCTTGAGACCTCCCTCTCCCACAGCCCTTGCTGCTTATCCACACAGAAGTAAATCAATCCTCTTTCTGTAGCTCACATGTTCCTCTACCTCCCATCTTCTAAATTCCCCATATAGGAACCATCTCCTCGTTGAAGTCTGATCTTTTAGGGGGAGGAAACACATAAGTAGAGCATGGCTCCCAGAGAAGCCACAGATTATCAGTAGTCAGTACCACATGATAAACCAGAACCCCAAACAGTGCTTCTCTTTCCTCGCAACTGTGCACGCCCCCTCCAACTCTTTCCCACAGGAGGGCAGAGTCTTTCCTGAAGGACAATAGGACACTCACCCACTAACTTATAACGTGTGTTCAAGTGATTTTCTGATTACAGAGAAAGCTGCTATGGACAGTGCCAGAGGGCAGTTCTGTCCGGTGACCAAGAACCACAGGGCCTTACCTGGGCTACTGTGGGAAGCTGCCTATAGCCTGCCTGCCTATCCTGCCTGTGATGAGGAGAGGTTCTACTCTCCTCTGTTCTGGCAGAGTTTCCCCCTAACTCTAAAATTTCAGAGAAATCCAGGTCCAAGCCCCTGCTATGCCCAGTTGCCCATCAGCCAGCGTGCCCAGCCCTGCATTATCCTGGTAACAGTTGGTAAATGAGTCCCAGTCTAGCTGCTTATGCAGGATGGCTGTGCTGTCGAGCCTTCATCCTTATGGCAGGCACATTAATGCCAAGTTTGCTCATTCTAATTAATAACAGTCAGTAAACACCAAAGAGAGCTAATGATGATTACAGGCCGTAGCTCCTGTGTGTTAGCAAACATGCCAGGCAGGTGGCCTCTCCTCCCTTCCCAGGAAAGAGGCTGGGTCTGTTTCTGGCAGAGATGCCATCCCTCCTCAAAGCCCCCGCATTAGTAAGTCTTGGGTTACCTCTCCCTACTTCCTGGCAAACAAGAAAAGGACACAATCCACGCAGCCAGTCGTACGGACAGGACCGGGCTTTGAGAACAGAGGTGTGGGAGGCAGGTCCTTAGGGCCTTTAGGGTTCCCAGACAGTTTTTCCTGGCAGTTGGAATTAAACACATTTTTCTGCTTTTCCCTTATTTTTAAAATACTTTTTGCCCAATTTTCTGTAGTATTTGAATAATTAAAATACTACAGAAGTAGGTAAAGAAGAAAGGGAGAGCCACTTAGTCCGACTCCAGAGGTAGGAGCAAGTCACTGGCTGCTGTGCCCACCTTCCTGGGCCCCTGCCATCTCCTCTCCTTTCCCTGAGAAGGAGAAGCTTTGACTTTATTCTCTTGCATTCCTGGTGCATACATGGAATTTCCCTGCACTACTGAATTGTCCCCATTATGAACCCTGCATTCCTTGTTCTGCAAAGCTTTCAGCATCCCCTCGCTCCTGATTCAAGGATGTTACGTAGGATGACATTTCTAGGCCCAAAAAGGCAAATGAGGAGGGGCTAAGCCCCATGGTGCCTCTACGACACCTCGTCTTAGAATGTTTTCTCTTTTGAGTTCCATGGGTTGTTGCAATTAAATATAATTATGTAAACATCCTCTCATTCAGATCTAAAATTGGAGAATGTTTTACTCCCTGATTCCATGCTCCTGGAAATGCAAGGATTTGCAAAGAGCCCACTTGGTGGGTTTGGAAGACCCACTGGAGAGGCTGTGAACTCCAGGTTGCAAGCTCTCTAAGTGGTCCCAGAGCTGAATTGTGAAAAGGGATCTCTCTGGCCACCTAATAAAGAAACTACTTGACAGTGGGCAGAGGCAATTTAAGGGACTGAGCAGGCCACTGTGGTATCACAATCGCATCCACAGTTTGATCTTCTGTTGGAGGGCCCCAGACCCCTCTTCAGTTTGTCATCTTTGTTAATCCCCTCTCCTTCTTGCAGAAGTTAGCTCATTTGGCTGAAAAGAAAGCATTTTTCTACCACCAATACTGCGATTCAGACAATACTTTCTTCCTTGATGGACCACGCAGTCTATCTCACCCAGAACTGAATCACTGAAGGTTTAGAATGCAGAGAATATGAAAACTGGCTATGCAGCATTTCTAGGGATATTAACAAACAGATTTAGTTAAATAATAAGGTGTGAGCAGAATGGCTTGTTTTACTGTCTTTTTTAACGTATGGGACCTGTTGCCTTCTTTTCTTTTCTTTTTTTCTTTGAATTTAAGTCTCCCTTTCTGTGGATTTCAGTCTTTCCTCCATTTTTTTCTCTTCTCACCAATTTTTTTTCTCTCTCATCTTTCTCATTTGCTTTCCTTTCCTTTTGATTACAATAAGGAATTGATGGGCATTTCAAAATCTAGTTTGATACATTTCATGCATCCATCCATTCATTCATTCTACCAAGATTCACAGAGCTCATCAACCTCTTTGCTGGGTTCTCAGAACAGAGAGATGAATAGACAATCTCTGCTCTCAAGCACTACTGAATCACCAAGGGGAGAAAGACATGAAATCAAAGAAATGTTTAAATACATGCAGGATATGATGGGCATTTAAGGAAGGTCATGAGCAGGGCTACGGGGTCATATCAGGGAAAGTTTCATAGAGAAAGTGACATTTGGGCTGAATATTAAACTGTGTGAAGGTGTCACTAAGTAGAGGGTGAGAGGCAGGTGCGGGCGGGAAGGTGGATTTGTAGGCAGAGGGAGCTGCCTGAGAAAGGCCTGGAGGCGGGAAGCAGCATGAACATTTGAATATCTGAAAGCAGTCTAACCTGGCTGGGGAGGGTGGTTATGCAAAATGGTCCAGAGGGTGGCTGCTGAATTGGATCATCAGGAATCTGGCAAGCTACTGGAAAGCACAAATAATATTTCTGCGTGGGTCGTCAGCTGAGGGACGATGGGAACATTTACATTTTGCTTAATTCCCTGCTGCAGTATTTGAATTTTTTTATACCGAGAGTATGCATTGCTTTCACCAAAAAGTAACAGTAATGATTTATGGCTTATGCCACATGCAGGTATCAGGTCTCCTCCTTTTTTGAGAGCAGGGAGACAAGAATGGGCTTTCAGCAGAACAGTAGTGGAGTTAAGAGTTCATTGACCAATGCTCTCTGTTTCCTACCCTTTACTTGAAAATAAGTGTACCCTCTAGGTCCATCCACGTCATCATAGGTGGCAAGATTCCTGAGTCAGCCAGAGAAAGATACACATTCTATTATTTCACTTATATGTGGAATCCAGAAAAGCAAACAAGCAAATGAAAAATAACAGACGCATAAACACAGACAGTGGATTGATGGTGGCCATAAAGGAAGGGGTAGGGGGATGGATGGAATAGGTGAAGGGGATAAAGTAGTACAAAGTTCAAACTATAAAATAAATGAGGAACAGGAATGGAAGTACAGCACAGGGAATATAATGAACAATACTGTAATATTGAAATATCTTGGTATAGTAATGGGGTAACTACACTTAACCGTGGTGAGAATTCAGTAATGTATATGATTATCAAATCACTGTGTTGTACATCTGAAACCAATGTAACAATGTATATAAACTGTATTCAAATAAGTATATGCTCTTTATATATATTTCATTAACAAACCAAACCAGGTGTGTTTTCCCTTTAAATAAGACTTGGTTGAATTTGTTTTTCTGTTGGTCAGTGACTCTCCATGGAAACAGGCTCCCACGGCTCCCCTGGCAATTCTGCCCTATCCCTGATTATTGTCCCATTTCCCTGTCATCCCATTTCTAGACACCTGCCTTTCCTTTTTCTGCACAGTAAGGGTTTTAGCTGAGGCTAAAAATTGCCTGTCAATCCCTGGCCCACATAAACTTGTCATGCTATCCAAACTCCATGCCAGCCTATACTTTCTGCATTGCTCACACATCCAGCTGCCTTCTTTCTCTCTTTCGGAGCTTTTCTGTTTAGTGTCACCATGGTCCCCAGGAACAGGTGAGATGCAGCAGCCCCTGCAGCTGCTCAGCCACTGGGGAATGTGCACGGAGGAACCACATAAACCAGGAGTGGCAGGCAGCATGCTGACCTTTCTGCGAAGCTGCTCAGTGACCCTGAGAAAGAATGAGAAATTGGTTGGCCCTGGGCTTTGTGAAGAAAGCGAAAGGCCCAAATGCAGAAGTCTTCCTCTTTCTTTTTTCAAGCTGTACCTTTCTTTCTCTTGGAGCCCATCTGCCAGGCCTCAGGACTCTCTGTACACCTCGCCTCCCCTTGGCTGGACTTATTCTTGCAAGCGGGCCTGTTTTTTTCCGAGATCCCCATCCCATCTCTGGGTCTGTGCCTTTCCATAATACTTGCCCTCAGTTCCTCCATTCCTGTGCAGGGAGGCTCTGCTCCAACCCTCCTCCTGCATGAAGACTTGCCCAGGACTTTAGTTCTTATTTACCTTCCTGTTCTCTTAACTCCCACAGACCTGACCACAAGATTTCATGCCTAATTCATTTCTGTCACTGACTGATTGCTCTTGGATTCTGTGTGTCAATCCTATTTCCTTTTCGAAAAATCCTTGCAAGTGGGAGGCAGGATTTATAAATCAAGATCACTCAAAACTCATAGAACAGTGCTAGGCAGTAGGTGGCTGGGAGGCATCAGACTAAGATCACAAACTTGTTTGCAAGACAACACCTAAAAGCCTAGGAACTTTGGAAACAGACAGAGAGGTTCAAACTCAGCCTCTACCGCATACTAATTAATTAAGTGATTTGGGGGCAAGTTTCTGAACTTAAAGGAGCTTCTCTTTTCACAACTACACAGTAGGGATAGTTAATACTTCTCTGGGGAATTTTACTGACTGTTAAGTTAGATACGCAAACAAGTAATTCAGGGCTTGGGTCTGACTAGGTAGTTAAGACGTCTTAGTTCCCCTCCTTTTTGAATCTTTGCAAGAATCTTTTCTTTGGGCCACGTGCACATTTTTGTCTCCATCAATACCTCCCCTTCTTCATTTTTCTAAATCAGTCCCACCCAGGAAAGAAACAGCCTCCAGGCAGTACGTCCAGGTGATGCCTCAGGAATCAGGAGAAGGCAAAAGAAGAATAATATATGCTTTTCCATATTCCCTAAAAGGGGAGGGTGAAGCTTGGTCTTCTTTTATATCCCCGGTACTTTTATTTCTCCCCAGAGACTCAGGGCTACATGAATGTACAGTTATAGTAATTATGACAACAGATTAAGTGTGATACTGACAAGGCTTCACAAGACATAAAAGTTTGCTGACTCTCAATGAAGTGGTAGTGCAATGTCTGCTTTTCCATTCTGACTTCTCCATTCTGGTCCAGCAGGGACAGCCTGGGGAGGTGGGGAAGGGCGAGAAGATGAGAGGCTGACCCCCTGGTGCTTTATTTATTTATGTGATATATATCAGGTGCACCAATTGCCTCCAGGCCTCTTAGTCTATCTAAATCCAACAGTTAGCCTGTACGTCAAAGAGAAGAAATAAGCCAACAGCAAACTTCCGCTGTGGGCCAATAATTTAAAATCAGTTACCAGGTAACTGGGAGTTTGGAATACTGCTACAGAAAGGGTAGCCATAAGAAAGTATAGTAGTGGAGGCTGCACAGAAGTATGAATGAATGAATAAATGACCAGAAGCAGAAAAGGTCCTCATCTCCACCATTCACTCCTCTTCTTAGTGCCCCAAAAGTGATACCAAGAAATTATGGTAACAGTTCAGAGGGAGTTTGGGGAAGGAAGCTTTCTCCCTTTTTGGAATATCCTCAGATCCCATTCTAGAGTTTAACAGCAGAATCACTGAAGGCATTTAATTAGGAATGAACCCTTCATTATTTATCTAGTAGAGTGCCTCTGAGAACTCTGCTCAACATACTGCAATCAGGTGAATAAGGAAATCTGTGTCTGGGGTCATACCTTATGTAGAAGAAACTCTAGGCATAAAGGGACAGAAGAAGTCAAGAAGAGTCTTTATCTGCCTATGAGATGTCAGGCTCGAAGCTAAACCTTTCATATATATTACCCCAAAATGAGCCATAGAGTGGTGATTATACCTTTAATTTCTCAGGGAAAAAGATCACACACAAGACAAGCAAAACTTTGATATAAGAATGGGAAATAGTCTTACTCAAGTCACCAAGGACTGTGGTTTCAGGTACCAAAGCTTTGTTACCTCATATGTTCATGTGTCTTGAACACCATGAAAGGGTTTTCAGTCAAGGACAGATTCTACTGAAGGTTAATCAAAGCTATTCCATGCAGTCTTTCAAAAATCTTCATTAGTGAAGAGTTGGGAAGAAGGAGGTGGAGGGGGATAAAATATTCACAGGAGGAAATTAAATTCTGACCCAAAGATGATTAACATCTCCTAAACTAACAATGAGTTTCCATTTTTCAAATGACAGCACACGATTTAAGGTCATGTCCTTTTCATACACATGTGTGTACATAGTGAATTCTGTTAGTGCAGCTAACATGGGGCAACTTGCATTTCATGTCCTACAAGGCAGACAAGCGCTTGCATTACTCCAGGGGAAGCATGTGGCTCTGGATCTAGAGCATCAGGGATTTGCACTGGCAAAAGGAACAGGAATGCTAACAAGACAGTAACAAGAACAATAGATGACTGCATTAAATATTTACTATGTGCCAAGAGCTATTCTGAACACATCACATGAAATGTATTAATTAAACCAAAAAGGAAAGAGAAAAAGACAGAAAGAAAGCCCTATGAAAGACACTGTCCTGTTTCTCCTTTAGATGAGGGAACTTAGGCTGAGATGTGTAAAGTGGTTTGTTAATGCTACCCAGTTGGCAGTGGCAGAGCTTGGATTCAGACCCAAGCCATTTACAAGAGAACCCTCGCTTCTCCCTGGCACTGTACTACATACCATCTCATGGAGAATAGGGATTCGCCTGTACAGAGCACCGTGATAGACTTTGAGTGGAGATAATGGATCATAAAGGAAAGAGTTCTCAGGTTGCCAAGAGAGTAAGTGAATCTGTCAGAACTATGCAAACAAACTAGAATGGAGTTTGAAGGCAAAAGGAACACATCTAGTGTGGAAATACTATGCAATGTTTCTCAAAAAATAAATACACTCTCATGATTGCTAAGGTCAGAGAAATTTGAGAACATCATATCTATTATCACCCTCATGGAAATTCAATCCTCAGTATACATAAAGCAACCAGAAACTCTTGCAGCTGAGAAACCAATTTAACTTTGTTAAAACCAGTGTGTTTCAAACACATGGCACCATGAACCAACTTGTCTGCCATTTTTTCTATCTTCTGTAAACATCCTTGCGGATGTTCAAGGATCCTTTATCCATGAGGCTGTCCTGTTATTCCCACAGTCTCTTTTCTACCTGTTATGCCTTTGAGAAGACCCACAAATGTCTTTGTGTGGATTTTATCTAGATGACTAGAGAAAGACCAGAAGCTGTGGCTTCAACAGCAAACTGAGTGCTTGGGTGAGGAAAGGAAGCAGGGAGCTACAGCTAGCCAGCTGATAAGGCATAGCAAAAAATTAATCAATTGTATGAGGATAACGTCTCACCTCCTATATCAAGACTACCCCACACTGAATATAGCTGACAAGACAGGCAGGACTTTGACTATCCATTACCCCTTCACAAAAGGTAGGAGAATTGGAGCTTTCTGTTGGCTGGGATTGCCACAAACATCTTTCAAGTGAGTCTCCTGCAAATTGCATATCTGAATGAATGTCTAAGTTTTTAGATAACGTTGTAGACTCAGTGAACAAAAGATTTAAAATGACATTTTACAGAAGAGGACCCAAAAGGTCTGTCACCATCAGTAGGTGTCAAGGAGAGGCAAATTCAGACCACCGTGAGATGCTAAGGCACACTCACCAGCATGAGGAAGGAAGGGAGGGAGGCAGGGACTGGGAAAAAGAGGAAGAGAGAGGGCAAAGGAGAGAAGGAAAGAGAAAAAGAACAAAAACCTGCCAATAACAAGTGTTGGTGAGGCATACAGTAATGTATTCTCACACACAGCTAGTGGGAGTATAAACTGGGACAGTGACTTCAGAAAATAGTTGGCTTTTATCTACCAAAGTTTAAAATATGCGTACCATGTGGCTCGGGAACTACGCTTCTAGTTATAAAAATATAAGCACATGCAAGGGATATGTACAGGAATGTTCTTGACAATGTTGTTCAAAATAGCCTCAAGATGGAAACAATGAAAATGTCTCTCACAGTGAAATGAAGACATACACTGTAGTATATTCTTTCAGTGGAATGTCAAACAGCATTGAATGTTAGTCAATTCTACCTTCAAATAACAAGGATGACTCACACAAATCACACTGAGCTGCTGTAGCTAGACGCAGAACACAGACAGCATGACATTCTGAAACAGACAAAATTAAACTTAGGCTTAAGGAGGCATACCCAGGTGGCAAAACTAACAACAAAAAAAAAGCAAAACAAACGAACAAAATACCAAGGAAGTGGTTCTGAAACATTTAGGAAGAGGCTTCTGAGTTCTGGGTGCCGGCAATGCTGTTTTTCTTGCTTGTGTCATGGCCACAAGGATATTCAGTTTACAATAATTCACCAAGCCACACATTTATGTTTTATGTACATTTTAGGTATTTTATATCCTGCAATTAAAAAAGAATTGAACACCTAAATGTGAACACAGAACAGTTCCACTCTCCTGAGTGTTTGATGAACACTTCAGCTGATGTCCAAAGGGAGCCCTACCCTCTAAGGGGATGATTGAATCCACCCCTTCTGGCCTCCAGATCCATTCCTTCTTCTGTGTTTCCTAGCTTTTATGGATGATGGTACCATCTCTCTCCAAAACACTGTCATCCTGCCTCCTCCTTCCATATACTCTGCATCCAGTTAGTTCCTAAACCCAAATTATTCCCTCTTCCTGCACATTTAAACAATGGATCTCTATGTTTCATACCCACTACTACAACCTTAGAACTGCATAATCCCTAACCTATACCATAGTAACCCCTACCCATGTTCTTTACTTCTCCCCTCCCCTCCACGTGGTTTCATTTGCCCTATTATTCCCAGAGGGATCTTCCTCTAATGCGAATCTTATTAGGTGAGAACACAGTGTTAATGTCTTCATCATTTCTCCATCGCCTGTAAAATCAAGTTTTGACCTCTCCATATGATACACACAGTTATCTAAAACCTGGCACTGACATATATTTTCACTGCCATTTCCAGTGAACTTGACTCCTGTAATTTCAAGGTCTCTTGACCCATGTATCTGTTGTTCCCTTTTCTGCCAATAGCTTTGCCCCCATTCTTTGCCTGGAGAGTCACACTCATTCACTAGTTGTTGAAGGCCCCAGTCAAATGGCACTTCCTCTGTGAACACTTCTTTTCTGACTTCAGATCTTGTGAAGGTTATTCTTCCCTCTTTTTACTACTTCAATAGCCTGGACTTAGTTTTATTTTGTTACTTAACATGCTTTTTGGCTATTATGTGTTGACATCTCTGTCTCCCTCTCAGATCATGTGAGCCTCTGAGTGGTTTTGCAATATTTATGCCCAAGGCTCCAGGACAATGCTTGGCATAAAGTGCTGTATCAGTGAAAGTTACTGAGTGAATGGGTGAACAAGAAATGACTCACTTGATGACCCTGTGATCGGTTGACCTTAGTGCATACTGTGAAGAAGCTAAGTCCCTCCTACAGTCAGTGGCTGATCAGTTATGGAAAAACAACATTTAGTCATTCGTGACTTTTGGCAAGGAAATTCAATATCCCCAAGGACGTAACAATTTATAAACAGCTGGTGCTGCAAACACTCTTTCAAGTGTACTTAGGTCAACCTCGAACATATATGCATACACACACAATCCACAGTCTACAAAAGAATAACTCTGAGTACAAAGGCAGATGTGTGCTACCCCTTAGCACTTCATTCTACTAATTTCTCTTGGCTTTTCCTTTGCCTTGGGGTGCTATGTTAGATAACTCATAGGGAACAAAAGGATCTCCAGGATTTAGTTATATATTAATACTACTTGGCTATATACCATGAGCAATTAGGTTTCAACAAATTTTTTTGAAATCACGTGGACTTTCCTCCCCTTATTTCCTGGAAAACTCCAACCTTTGCTTGGCTTTGCCTTCTGAGGGACACTCTCAGGGTGTCTCTGAGTGACCAGCTTACCAAGACACAAGAACCTTAGAAAGAAGTCATACACTTTCTATGTCACCAATATGTACTAAACACAGTTAATTTCATGTGTCATAAATATGAGATAAATATAAACATGTTTCCCAACCTGTGGTCAAAGTTAATTTATACCTCAAAGCCATTTTATCTGGTTCTTTTTTGTTGGTTCTGAGGGGAAAGATGGGATAAACTGAGCAGAATTCCATTAGACAGGGTGGTCATTTCGTCCCTAGGATTAGATAGTGTTGGAGACAGTCTTCTAAAGGTGAAAATCTTTGAAACCTATTAGTAGTTTGAGGTCTCATCTTAGTGATGGAATGGATTGTAGAGCGAAGACCCCCAGTACAGGAGAATTAGCTAATGGTCCTGAATTGCCTACATATCCCCAAAGTTTCCAGCCTGTAGCATATTCAAAGACAGGTAGATTAGGAATGAGTGAGGCATAGAACAGTCTAGAAACATTTTTGGGGCTGCTCTTTCCTCAGTTCATCAGCCATTCCCAGCCCAACTGTCTGTGTGGTGTCTGGGAAGAGGAGTGTTTAGCTCCTCCCCAGGCAGGGAAGGTGTGTTCTGCTGCCTTCTATTTCCTTTATCACTGCTGTCCTCTAGGAAGAAGATAACCCCATGGGGCACAGAACACTTTCTCTGATAGCATCTGTTCCTCAGAGCAGTCACTTCCCTCAGGGAACAGACCTAAGAGAACCTTTTTAAATGTCAATCCCCAAGCTCTGTGAGTAGGAAATGAGGAAGGATCACATAGGCAAAGTGGCAAAGACACTGACTTTTTTGATGACGGTGGCCTCCAGCTCTGTGCACACCCTAGAGGATGTTAACCAACTTCCATGGGAACAAAGGAAAGCCTCTTGCTTTCACTGGGAAATGATGACTCAGCATCTTGTGGATGAAAGTTTGGGTTCTGAGAGCTATCATGGTGGAGAACAGGCCTTTGGAGCCAAAGGCAGCAGGCAGAGACAGAGGAGACTGGAAATAAGAGTGAAAGTCAGCACAAGTGGCAAGATTAGAAACCACATGCCTGTGATGTCAACCTCTTACTGAGGTTCACTCCCAAAATCACCTTCCCACATCAAAAATCAGGCCATTAAACCCAAAACGGTTACCACCACCTCCCTCTGCAACCCCCCAAAAGAGGGAAGCAGGTAGACAAAGTATAAATTTGAAAACAACAGTCTGTTGTATATAGACTAAATTAAAGACAGAGTATCATCATTTAATACTTCAGACTGCACTCTTATTGGGACTGATATTTAATAATGGCTAAGTCAAAGTACCTGGAATTAAAGGCCAGTTCTTCCCCTTGTAAGTTGTGAATCTTGGGCAAAGTACTATGACTCTGTCTCAACATACACCCTCCTCTGTAAAAACAGCTATAAAAGCTACTCTGATCTTATAGAGAATTTTGAGAATAAAGTGAAATGCACATACATATATAATAAATATATATATACACACTCTACATAATATATATATACTATATTTTAATATGTAATATATTTAATGTATTTCATATATATATCTTATATATATATATATCTTATATACATATCTTATAAGCCCATGTTGTAGATGTCAGTTATTATTACCTTTTATAATTACAACATTCTGAGTCGGAACACTAATGATGGAGTGACTTATGCACTATCTTGGTGTATGGATGCTTTTTTGTATGTATGTGTGACTTCAAAGGAGAATTTCAAGTGATCTGTAACTTACTTTTTAAAAATCAGTTTGTTGTGATAGTCAGGGGCAGCTCCTTCTAGTCTTTTGAAACATTCTTCTTCCCCAGGGTTTCGCAGGAAGGGAAGCAGGGCAGGCTGGGGCACTCGGGGTGTGCTTTGTGCCCACCCGTACACGTATGGCAGGAGTGCGGGTCCAGATGGAGGGCAGGGTGAGGATGGGCTGGGGTCCACTGAGCATCAGGAGAGGCTTCAGAAGATGGTAGGATCAGGCTCACGAGGACCCTGCTGCAGAGATCACCCATCTTGAAGCAAATATTTAGATGAATATTGTTTCTCCACCTAAGCCACTTATCTTGGGGAGGAAGGAAGAAGCTCTGCTTATAGTAGAGTAACTGAGGCTGTTGCATGCATCTTCATGGCTGAGGCAAGTCTGTAGCCAGTGAGTCATGCTGTGAATTGGGTAATTTAGCTCAGGGGAATGGAAAAGGAAAGCCAGATTCAGAGAGTACCTGTCATTACCGTCATCTTATCACTGACTCCTGACCCTGTGAAAGTCACTTCACCTTTCTGTCCTTTGAGCTCCATCTTTGAAAATACAGTAAAGAAAAGAGTCCTTTTTGGCCGACGTGAAGATTTGCCTCCTTTCCTCATCATGACTGAATAGTAGTGTCCAGACAGTCCAACCTTTTAATGCCCGTAAAGCCCTCCTCCTTTAGGTGCCTAAGCTACCTGACCTAAAGCCAATAATGGATTTATCTTATATCTACCTGGAAGACACATGTTAAAATTAATTTGATCATGTTTTATCAGCTCCATTATGTGACACATAGGATTGTGTGGGTCTTTGTTTTGGACTGTCACCTTCCTGAATGTAGGGGGTTATGTTGTCGATATCATTGTGTCTGACCAATTAGATACTTTTTGATGCATTGTGATGATGGGGCTAGGCAGGGTACTGGGCAGGGCAGTGGGGCTGGGGATGGAGATGGAGGGGACCGTGAGTGCCGTTCTATCAAGCTTGAATCTCTGAGCAAATGATAAATATCAGGTCTACTGGAATATGAAAAGAGCTGAGCCCCAGGGCCCTGCCACCTACAAAGTCTACCTCAAGTCCACTGAAAAGAAAAAAAAAGGTACCTAAAATAAAGCCCCTTCTCCTCCTGCCCTCCACTGACATGATCTGCTTAGTCCACATATACACGAGCAGGCACTGCCCTGAAGAACTGGCTTAGCATTTTATATACTGAGATTTTACCATCTGAGTCCAGCTACTTAGTAACAGAAACCACCAAATACAGAGATGAGGCTGGACTGGAACTATAGTTACCTTTTTTTTTTTATGGTTAGTCCCTCTACTTGCTGCTTTGGGACAACAGAGTCCCCTGTAGCCCTCCCTGGTGCTATGCCACTTAGCCCCTGACTCTGCTTAGCCATCTGCACATTTGTCCCACTCTGATGGACTTCAGACGTAGGAACTGGAAGTATCCATGACTGTCCAGTGGTCCATGATTATTCAGGTTGTCAGGGAATCAAAGAACAGAGAAGTCTGTTCCCTTCCTAATCCTCAGAGGTTTATATAAAAATGTTACTGGCTTTATTATTCCAAAAGCCTCAGCTGCCTCTTCTCTTTTGCCTAGAGCTACAAGTCTGTTTAGTTCTCAAGTTGTCAGGATTTCCTCCTTTTTCATGTATATTCCCACCTTATTATTAAAGCAGTTCCAAGATCCTTGAGAGTTTTAGAGTATCACTTGTTAATGGGGTTGTCAATTCCCTAGTCATCCAAGCAGTTCCTTCCCTGGCCCAATCAGCAGGGTATTGGAAAGTCAACCAAGTATAAGGATTGCCAGACCTAAGTTCATGTCTTTAAGAAGACAGCGGTCCATCTGAGGAAAAGGAATGCTATTTCCTGACCTCCTTGGATTTCAGTGAGTGGACATGCAAACATTAACTAGAATGTAAGCCTGTAGGAAATAGAATTCAGTTTTCTGATATATCATTCTATTTGATGTGACTTGTGCTCATCTCATGAAATGAAAAGAAGAAGAAGAAAGAAAAAAATTTAGATAAATGTGGCAAAATCTTGATAATTATTGAGGCTGAATGATGCATGGTGTTTATTTTGTCACTTTTCTGAGAATTAACATTTTCTTCATAAAAAATAAAGATAGAATCAAATGGTAGTTATGAAATACATATTACCTACATTAAAAGAGAAGGAATGAAGGTTGTTTTTGTTTGTTTGCTTTTGTTTATTTTGCATAACCAGATTTCTTCTGACTTGGATTTCTATTAATGAGCCAGCCTCTATTTCTGTACATTTTCAGCCATATACCCAAAGACCTGATCTAAAACTTTTCTTCTTATTTTCTTTAGTGAAACATGTGGCTTTTACAAACAGTGCACCTCGTATTACACCAAAAAGGCCTATCAATTGCCCTTGGCATTTCTGTCTGGTGTTTCTCGATGGTTCTCTGGTGAAGTGATAAACTGGCTTTCTTTCTTACATTTAAGGGTGCTGTTTTGCTTCTCCTGTCCTTTTCTTTTATCCTTTTCCTTCAAATAAACCCCATACACCCAGGGGAAGAGTATGATATGTTTGCTTCACATTCTCAAATTTATTAGATATATGATCCTTAAGAAGTTTGTGTTTAAGAACAGAGGCAAAATGTGTAAAATAATGTCTTAGTTTCAAAGGACATTCTAATTGACTTCTGTATTAGTCAAGATATAGCCTAAGATGTTTTAACAAGGCAACTCCAAAAACAGTGGCTTCATCATGGTAGATTGTATTTCTCTTTCAAGTAGGTCTAGCACTGGTGGAGAGGTCCTGATAGCCACAGCTTCAACATTTACCATCACATCTGCAGCCCAAAAAGGAGGGAGGAGTAAGGGAACAAGAGAATCACACATTCTTCTCTCTAAAGGTATGAGGGATAGCGGTGCACATCACTTCTGCTCTCATCCTACAGATGAGAACAGTGTCCTGTGCAGCCCTACGCAAAAAATGGATGCGTAATACAGACTAGTTCTTAGGACAGGAAAAAAGAAGGTACTGGTGGTAATTAGAGTTTTCTGCCACAGCTAGCTAGTGGCTCACCGAGACCCAAATTCAGATGCTCTGAGTATGGTGCTGTTTAAGACATGAAACAGTAAGTTAAAAACTCATTTGTCCCACAAAATGAATGAGTGCAATTGTTAAGCCATATGTCTTTATGAGATCTTTCAGGTAAACGTATCAGGCAATCCTGTGATTCAGCTGGTCTGTGTAAATCTCAGACAGAACTGACTTTGATATTCTGTCACACTTTTTGCCTGGTCTTATCTTTCATGGGAAGCTAGGGAGTTTTCCAGTTTTTACACAGGAAGCCCTATTTTTTCCTTACTGAGAAATTACACAGTTAACTGTTTCTAAAATATGTCCCCACAGGGGCAATTACAATAGCAAGCATTTTGATTTGGAAATACGTTAAACAAGGTCAGATCAGGAATGTATGTTCCAATATGCCATAAATTGTCTAGTAATCATATACTATCTTTTTAAAAAAATCGCTGTTATGGAGTCAGCCTGGAGCATAATGTCCAAGGAGAAGAAGCCTTTGTGGAATTTATTTTCCATTAAATTTTTGTCCGGTGGGTGACCTATAATCCAAAGTAATCAGCTTCCTATACTCTTCATTCCCTCTTCAGGCTCCTGCCTCCCCCCTTTCCTGGAGTCCCAGCTTTCAAATATGAATATATTCAATGCTTAATGTATTCTTCATGAAAAACCTTTAAGGCCATCTTCATAAACACAACCATTTCTTATTTAATAAACAATCGCTATCTCATTAAATGTAAATTAGTCCTTTATCCTTAGCTCTATTTGTTGAATCTATTACTTACTGTGTTTACCAATTTTGTTTTCTTTGGCCGGAAAGCTTTCTGTAAACTACTCATAAATATGAAGTTTAAATGAAGACACTTTCTCTGTGTTTAAGCACCTGCATTAGCAGCTTTGAATCGCCCTCTCCCTGAAGTTGGTTCTGGCTTCCCTGGGCTCCTTATACTGAGAGTTCCAATCACCTGGAAATAGCTCAGCACAATTCCTGGCTACCTGCAAGCTGAAGCTGGCCTTTGTTTCTCAGGGATGTAGGTGTTAGCCTTCCTGGTAAGGTGTTGGAGAGCACAGAGGACTTGCTGCAGGTGGTAAACGTGTCATCTTTGAAAAGAACAAGCACAGCCAGTCTTTTGCAGAGTAAATAAATGAGTTCTTTGTAGTAGCAGTAACATTTGGCACTTTGATGCACTTGGTCCTAACATTTCCAAGTTTCCTGGCATATAGGGCACAGTGTAAGGCACATCTGTTCCAGCAGGCTTTCCCTGATTAGACAGGACGCTTGGCAAACAAACTCTCAGATAATGGATATTTGAGTATTTTTGTAATTTGATGCTTGTGCCTAACAGTGTAACAGTTGGCACTATGTTTAAAGAAAATGGATAATAATCATGGCTAATGTGATAATTTCCATTCAAAATTTTCAAATGGTGCTTAATTAAATCTTCCAATAACATTTGGAAGCAAAGGTTCACCCTGCCCATGCTATCCCTGGAAGGAAAGAGTGATGGAGGAGTGGATGGAATCTTCAGGAACCTGCTGTGGCGAGACCAGACCAGGCAGAAAGCTGCGGCCACTGGTTTAATTGCAGTGCCTGGAGCCCTTCTCCACTACCCAGGCTTTTCAGTGGAGCCCACCAGCAGTACCCCAATGGTGAAGCTGCCCCACACCTGGCAGAGGCTCCTTAGTGGAGCCACTTATTTTCCTCAGTGTCTGTGATAATGGACACACCACCCCTGATTGAACTGCCTGAGAGTTTGGGGACACAGTCCCAGAAGGCTGTTCTCCTGACCCTGTCCTGGTAAAGAGAAGCAAATAATATGGACGGCTGCCGGCCGGCCAGCTGGGCTCATGCCAGGCTTGTTCTAAATGTAGAGACTCCCTCTTCAAACTCTCCTACAATGGATGCTTATTTTAATTATGAAAACCTTCAGTGTATCTTAACTCTCCCTGGTGACTTTTAATGTCCAGAACCCTGTTAATAATAAAATCTAAGAATCTTATCATTTGGAAGTGTTCTGGATGGATGCCCTCATTTTAGAGATGAGAAACTGAGATCCTGGCTACCCCCACACCTCACCCACCCAAGAGTTAAAGACTTAGTTCATTTCAGGAGTTTTGATTCTAGCTTGGCCTGGGACCTAGGACTCCTGACCTCCAGTCCAATCACCTTTTGCTTCAGCACTACAAATGGGAATTTTTCCTCTGTTAAAATCTGTATCTATTTTTACTCCTTCAGCTCCCATTGGGGGACAAGCAGGAGGTGGCATGACAGAACAATCTGTCGGTATCCTACTTATATTCATAATTCCCCTCCTAAAGGGGCCGTTGTGACAGTGGCCCTCCCTCTCCTAATTCCTCTGGCCTTCCATTATAACCTTTCTTCCTCACCTCCTTTCGTTTCATTTTCCCAACCTATAAAATCAGGCAAATAGGATTTACCCTTTACCCTCTAGAGATGTTCAAAGATTGATAACATGTCAGAAAAAAGATGGGATATATTAGGATTTCACAATATCCTATTTAAAAGAGAATAGTCCTCTGAGCAAGGAAATTTGGAAATAAATTTCTCTTTCATTTCTTCTAAAACTCATTTTTCATATTATTATTAATATTATTATTGTTATTATTATGAGTCTGGTTCTACTACAATTTCAAGTCTTTTATAAAGGTCTTGACTGTTCCCAAGAAAGCGGGCCATGCACTGAAGCAGGACAGAGAGGAGGATGATACAGTGGGCCAGGCCTGGGGAACGACAGCGCTGCCACACCGACTTATGATGGATGAGGGAAAAGTCTATTTCTCATCAGGAGTGGGGGGAGGTGAACTGTAAAGAAAGATGCAGCAGGATTTTCAGGGCGATTCATCTTGCAGCAGATAAACTCTCAGGAGCTGCAGAGTTTTGAGGGGAGGAGAGGAAGAATTGAAGAATCAAATTCATTATGTGAAGTATAATCTCACGAGGAAATATCAAAATATGTCAGCAGCACCTAAGATGAGGGCGGGGTGGGGGGGGGGTGGTGGAATTGGCTGATGATATTTGTCAGCTGCTAAACCAGGCGTGGAAGCGGAGAGGCACCGGCTTCCACACTCTCCCTGCAAACAGCCTTCCCACCAAATTCTGAAGGGGGCCAGGCAAAGCAGAGGGCATTTCGTGGTGAGTGAAACCAGGAGATTCAGCAGAAACATGGGAGATCTCTTTGAAGGCTTTCCTTCCCTATCTAAAATTCACCTTCTCCATCCCTTTCCTTTGTGCTTCTCACCTTTAGCTTGTGCAGAAGCCAAAAGAGAGGTTGGCTTTAAATAATCCCATAAAAATGTTACAAGGAGCTTTCTCCCCAGAGCATTTTATAATCATGTGGTCCATGTTCATTTCCAAATTTTAGCAGAGCTCTATCTACTCACAAGCAGCCTGAATCTTGAATGTGAAAATAGATCGCTCGGGGAGCTCTCCCTGTCACCTTGATGGGCTTCATGTACTGGGTTTTTCCTAGCCCTGTGTGTGTATTAGCAACCTTCTTGTACACCTCTGCAGACCTGGCCCTGCCAGCAGCCCAGAGGAGCAGCTGCAGAAAGTTTCTCCAGCCTGGGCACGGAGCAGGTTGGGCATGGAGCCATTACAATCTCTGTCTCGCTTCCCATTTCCAGAGTAACCTTGGGCAAACCTCTTTCGCTTCCCTGAGACTC
>JAVSCE010020414.1:0-93953 GCA_032199065.1 Smutsia gigantea
CTCCATTACTCAGCAAATCTTTTATTTATTTATATATTTTATTTTGGTATCATTTATCTACAATTACATGTGCAACATTATGGTTACTAGACTCCCCCCATCATCAAGTCCCCCCCCACATACCCCATTACAGTCACTGTCCATCAGCGTAGTGAGATGCTATAGAATCACTACTTGTCTTCTTACTCTGCAAATCTTAGGAGAGTAAGGACTACATGTTTTAGTCACCTCCAAATCCCAAATCTTAACACTGAACCTGGCACACAGTTGCTGCTCAAGAAATACAGCAGATTGCATAAATGAATGAATGTATGAACAAATGATGAATGAATGAGAAAACATTCTTGCCTTCCAGAAGAGATCCACAGAAAAAAGTTGGAGAAGCACACGCTTAGAGGTTAGAGAGAGTGGAGAGGGAGAAAAAAAAATTGTATTGAGGAAACTGGTGTCAGGAAGGCTTGGGGGGAGTGTCTTCCAAATTCCTCACAGGATTAGGAGTTTATAAATACCAGTCAGGGTGAAGAGGTGAGCTGGGGGAAGGGAGTCTGGGAGAGGACTGCTAGCAGATAATGGTCCTGGAAAAAATATTAGCTAACCAAGTTTTCTGATCAAATGTGTCAGGAGATGTTTTGAGGTAAATAAAATATGAGAAATGAGAAACCTTTGAATTCCCTGTATCAGGGGCTAATGAGGAACCCAGGGCAGGCAGTGAAAGGCTTTCCTGAGCTTCTGTCCTCAGAGAGCAGAAAATCAGGATTTGTCAATTTGCCTGAAGAGCTTCTGGGATCATGTGGAAAGAGGAGAAGGTTTATATCACATTATTAGAATGTGATGGGCCAAGGTCAAACCCCTCCCCATCTACTACAACCCATGGGTTATGCCTGGACAGATGGGGTGAGAGGGCTCCAAGGAAGTAGAAAGAAAAATTCAGGGGCATTCTTTAAGATGAGCTGATCACTTTACCCATACTTCATTTGGTTTTATTACAGTTATTCTTCAGTGATACTACTGTCCTCTGCAATGTATAATATGGACATAAATCTCCTCTTGAGATAGAATTACCCATCAAAGCATCTCCAGACTACTTTAGACACATCCCATAACTACAGTCATTTTCCTGGTAGACTGGGGAAACATTTCCCCTAACCTTATACACTCATCAAGGGCATGGGATGAAAATGGATAGCAGAATGGACTCTGACTATACAGGAAAGGAAATAATGATACAACTGTCCAGGTCTACATGGTCTCAACGAGTTTCCCATATTATCTATGGCAGCAATCCTCTATATAACTCTAGAGAGGGGACTCATTATCTCCACTTTACAGATGAAGAGGCCCAGATAAGGCAAATGAGTTGTCTAAAGCCATGCATACTCATAAGGGGCAGAGTCAGGATATAGACCTATTCTCATTCCGATTTCAGTTCTCCAAGACAATGCAGACAGAAGACAGTTTTCTTGATGGGCATTCTGCCAGAGCAATGTGCTTGGAAAGCCTTTTATCTTGGCAAATGCTCTAAGGATCTTAATAGTTACAGATATCTTTTAAGGAGTATATGGGCCCAGGTAGAATATGAGCCCCTCTCCTGGGAAAGCCCTACATCTAGACAAGCTCAGGAGCATGCATGCTGAGTGGCATTGCAAACTACCACCTGCCTTTAATGAGGTCTCCGTGTCTACCACTCTTCTAAGATCCATAGCGGAGCTCCATGTCTCTGCAGCCTGTAAGGAGGCTGAAATATGGTTAAACCAACCCCAGAGACTCTTGAATGTGCCCAAATAAAAAGCTAGGTACCTAGTTCAGGTACCTAGACATCTGGTTACAACCCATAACATGTACGTTTCTTGTATGTACCCAGAGACATAAATTGGCCTTTGACAATTTTAAATGATTCTTCAGCTTATTTGTCTGGAAAGACATTGAGCTCTGTTTTTATCTTCCTTTTGTGCTGAATTCACCATAACGTCTTGAGAAACTCAACTCGCCTCTCCGGGCTTCAACTTTCTGGCTTAAAGAAATCAAATTTGAATGGTTTACAGTCAACAGAAAGAAGTCAGATGGTTTAAGGGTGTCATCTTTTCCAGTTTGGATGCTGACTCATACAGTAGGGCCATTTGACTTCAAGACTTACGCCTATTCACTCGCTAGACTCATCTCTAGGGTTTCCTGTGGCGTTTGCAATGTACCACTCCACATGCCCTGAACTACTGCAGAAACTCTAAAAGTGGACTGTCCCAAACTACCAGCTGATAAGTACTCAGTAAGGAGTACTTCTTTCAAGCCTGTGTATGTCTATCCACTATGACACTGCCTTTATTTTCAAAACAGCCTCAAAGAGAAAATGTGTGCTTTAAACATACTTATCTTTTTTTCTCATTAAATAATATAATTCTACAGAAAAACACTGGATTTTTAAATCAGGACATGAGTGTGAATCCAGGTTCTGTGCATTATTATTTGCAAGAATTTGAGCATATAGCCATTCTAACTGTCAATTTATTCACCTGTGAAAAGGTCATAATATTTTAATATCACCTCTTTCATTCATTGCTGGAATTCAGGTGAGACAATGTGAGTCACATGAATGTGGTAGTATGTTATACACAAGTAAGGGAAGATAGTAGTAAAGACTTAGAGATACCTTACTTGTCTCTGTTAGGCAAGATATACAGAATTTTTTTGGAAAACAACTTAAAAATCCTGGGGTAAACCATGCAGCAGGATATCTGAAAGTTAGAAAAGTAGAAATGTGGCAGGAAGATCTGGTCACAGCTGAGGGTAATTACTAAGTTTCTTGTAGATGTTCTAAGCCAGGGTTTTTTTGACATTACCTGCAGATAATTTTGATTGTCACAATTGGGGGATGGCTGCTATTGATATCTAGTGATTAGAGGCCAGGATGCTGCTAAATACTACACTGCATATAGCAGCTTCCCCACATCAATGAATTATCTGAGCCAAAACATTAATAGTGTTGAGAAATCCTGGCCTATTAGAAACTGCATTTGTTTGAAAACTAGTATACCTTGTTTATTCCTGTGTCCTGCCATATACACCATACTTAGCATAAAGCGGATACTCAATACATGCATGTATTTGTTGAATAAATGGATAAATGAATGAATATCCACAGAGAACCAGATAATGCAAGTTAGATCTAATTCAGATTGCCAGGGATAATCTTAGATCCTCTGGGATCTAGATCCCCTTGGTTTACTCTTATATCTTCTTTACTTTTCTGTCATGCTGAAGCTTCTTCCCTTTCTTTCTACTGCTAACACTGGGCAAGAATGAGAATAGCCTAGCAAACCTGAAAATGCCTAGGAGCAATAAATAACGCTTAGAAAACTCAGTGCTGCAGGACCTTCTCCTGCTCCCCAATCCACACCACTCCATTTCAGCCAGACAGTAATCACATTAGTAAATAAATGGATTCATTCCTGTTCCTTCTCTGAGCATGAACAGATAGCACCAAAAGCATATATTTCCTGCAAATGTCTTACTAAAACAGCTTAATTATGCTTTTAGGAAGACACATCCTGGGCCATGAAATAGAAACGAGGCTTAGGTGAGAAAACAGAAAGTGAAGGCATTTAATTCTAGGAGTACAGATATTATCAGCTCATCACTGTATCCCCCACGCCTAGCATGGGTGCTCCGCATGCGGCAGGCATCCTTAAATGTCTGAAGAATGAAAGGGTCGTCTGGTGACTCAGTGCTCCAAACCCTTTCAAACCCTTCCCTCAAGTCTGCCCCCAGTTAAAAAATGTTTTTGGTCTTAACCATTCAAGTTCATAGGAAGCAGTCAGAATGCCATAGGTTTTGAAAAATGGTATCCATTTTCCTCCCTTATGGAGCTCCAAAGCCAGATAAAGACATACGGGTTCATTATCAAGAGGTAGATGCCAATAATGGTGACTTAAAAAATCCTTGTGGTAATACTTCATATTGGACACAAACATTTGAAAGCCATATTTTACCAGATACAATCATCCTGAAATATTTGTCACATCTTCACCAGAAAGTCTACACTGAGACAATGTGTGGTTATTTGGGAGGATGTAAAGATTCTGTAAGGAGGGCTGAAGAAGTCACATGGGGACTCTTAATAGAGGCCTTTTATGCCCAAGACATCAGTCCCACAATGGGCCATAATGACATGATCATTCACTTATACTGAACAACCCAAAGTTCCACAGTGAACTGATTGCCCTGTGTTGGGAATAAGCTTTCCAGGAACTGCAATGGAATGTGATGTTGCCCCAGAACAATTTTCCATTACTACTTTTGGATGGAATCTGTGTTAAAAATAATCAATATAAAATATATTAATTATGCAGGTCCATTAGTCAGCAGAGTAGAGAGACTGAGGTGTTTCCATTTTCAACTCATCCCTGATGTTTAAACATTTAAAGACACACCAAAGACCAAGAACCTCTTCTGGAGGGTTTAGCACTTCATGGGCTCATTTCAGGCCCACATTCCTCACTGATTCCATTTTCTTATACACGTATGGAACAGGACCACCAGCTCTACTTGTACACCAGCTTAGAATGTTTGCTAACAAACTCATAACTACTCCAACACTCATTATGTCTTAACACCAGCTGCATTCTCTGTACTCAACAGATCATTTTAAAAGTCTTAATGATCAACATGTTTAAGTACAAACATCCGTAGTGAAAGAAAAGGCAGAAGGAAAAAGAAATGGAGGTAAGATAAAGTACAATCTCTGCTGCTACTTATGTTGAGTTTGGTTACCTCTCTGATGAAAGTTCTGTCTTGCAGATGGAGACTGAAATATGGAGACTTTATAAAATTGTCTTTAAATTTAGTTTTAAGAAAGAGCCTGCATTTTATGAGCACTGTGGCTGAGCACAACATACTTCATTAAAAAGTGCTCATTTGCTGGCTTTTAATATATTTAGAATCCTCATAAATGCTGTTGGAAAAAGCAGATTGATTTACATTTCTTTATCCTGACTGGCTCCAATATGAACTTTCTGATATACCACCCAATTATTAATTCTTTAAGAAACTTGAGAAAGAGATAATAGAGAATCAGTAAGTTACCAAGCTTGACTCTGATGAAAACTATCATTCTGGAAATGTTTTCTTGTGTACCACACTTTGAACTCTTTAATTAACAGGTGTCTACACTGGAGGTAGCTCAAAAAGGTTGCTTGTTAGACACAGAAGATCACACCAAAAAGTCAATATTATGTCAATACTTCAAAACTTGACTCATGGTGCTCCCAATTTGTGTTGGGTATTATTTTTTGTTGTTTAGATGTTAGCTCGCTTTTTTAAGATTTCTCTTTTTTTACTGAAATATAGCAAGGGTGTCCTGAGCTGGGTTCTATCTCCTAGTAGTATTTTCATCACTCATAATCCTTTCTCTCTGACTGGAGGGAATAAAATGCAGCATTTCACAGACTCACCTCATGATTGGTGTGCCCTCCCTCCAGTCTGAAAACTACCAGTTGAGGAGAAATTTCAAACATATTGATTCTATGTCAGTTGAATTTTTCCCCTAGAAGACACATCTGAATTTTATTGGCTTAAGTGTATTTCAAATGGGGAGCTCAGTGCTCAGGTGCACAAGAACACATCTGGGGACTCTGAATTTTGACTTTGTCAAGTTCCTCAGCATGCTTATCGGCAGCTGTGCTCATTTTTTAATTACCCAGGTGGTATAGATGCTTTGCAATATTCTACTTGAAGTGTCACCTCAGCCCTTTCCAGCTAGCCAAAGAGTGAAAGAAAAATGATGCTGAGGGTGAGTAAAAAGGAAGATGAGAATTCTACAAAGTTCTCTAAAAATAGATCAATTCAGTTGCAATTGCTTTTTATATTTTGCATTAATGACAAACCAGATACCTTGAGACTCTGCTATTCCTAAATTACTGTTGCATCTTTATTTCTACCCTATGTTCAAAAGATTGAAAGTCAAAGGGATGGGTTCCTTTTGATCAATTAAAAACGCTACCTTAATTTAGCCACTTCTGCATATATCTTTCTGTAGGCTGGCTCCCTTTTGTCACATCCACATCTCTGTAGCTGCACAAGTGGAAATAAAATACACATTCTCCAGTTTCAAACACATAATTAGCTTAGAGTCACAAAAGCACAGTCTGAGAAGGAGGTTATGTAGTGTCAGAGGGGGGAAAAACACTAACGAAAATATGGTGTGTTGTAAGCCCTGGAAAATCATCCCCATCTACTAGTTGGTTATAGATTGGACCAACTGATGAAGTCCTGGCCAAGTGGAGAGATGAAGAGCATGCCTCTGAAATGAGCCGACCTAGTGCTGAGCTCTATCATCATCACTGTGATGCCTTGAGCAAGCTACACACTCACCCTGTCTCGATTTTCTTATCTGTAAAATGGGGAGGTCAATGTTATCTCCCTCATTGTTGGGTCATGAAGATTAATGGAAGTAAGCCACATATAATGCTCAGCAGAGTGCCAGGCATACATTAGGTGCTTACTAAAAGGAAATAACCACTGCATTCTTCATATTGCTAAAAAGAATAAATGATCATATTGTGAAATAAAAACTACCTTTATTCTTCTCCCCAGCATGGCACAGCTTTCTATTCGTCAGAATAGATTACAACATTTTTTGGCTATGGCATTCTGGACTTTTCCAAAGTGAGGTTTTAAAGACTGTGCACACTAACACTAAGTCAAACTAAGGGTCCTGACCTTTTTTAGATATAGGCGCCCTGTTTGTTTCCATGTCAGTGGTCTGAGCATGCTCAGAGACTTGACACTTTTGTAAACTGGCAACCTGAAGGGAAAGACGATGGCTTCACCTGCAGAATGCTGTTCCCCTCATACCTTTATACATTTGGATTACTGAACAAATGATGATAAACCCCATTTGCAACTAACAGCTCTGTACATACCTGTCCCAAGAGCCATGAAAGGAGCATGGTGACAGAAAGGACTAAAGGACACTGGAGAAGGGAGTCATGGGGTAAGGAGGTGATGTCCAATGCTGAGGAGAGCACTTACCAGACAATACCAACAGCCCAAGAATAAAAGTTTTTTTTCTCTTTTCAACAAATTATCTGCTAAGGAGCACTTGGTTCCAGTGAGCATTTATGGCATCTAAGGCTATCATTAGGAATATGCTTACTGTGACCAGTAATAGACAATATTTGTGCATGTGGGTTTGTAGGATTTTTGAGGTGGAACTAGATAAATCAAAATTCAAAAATCTGCTTGTCAGATGATAGTTCCATTCCAGCACACAAAGGGTGTGTAAAGGGCAGAATGCCCCAAATCATCATCACAATTTCTGTGAGCTGCCCTTAGACTGCTTCAAGATCAGAACAATTGCTATTCTGAAAAAGATTTTATGCCTAAGAGGTGTAGGCATGCATGATATTCCCAACTTTACTTTCAAAATCTTTGAAATATATAGTCAGACCTCCTCTTGTTTCTCATTCAAGGGTACTTTTAGCTTTCATTATAAATACATTCTCTAATTCATTTTACCACGAGAAAGACTATGCAGATTTGTTGACTGTGTAACAAAATGGGAAGACTAAAGCATCAGTTTGTTTCCATTACAGCAATTACTTAATCATCTTATCATCTCTGTCTAGGATAATTATATTCATAGACTTTATCCTGGACTTCTGAATTAACAACAAAGAATTCAGACCCTCTACTACTTTCTGGGGAAAAAAAGGAAAAAGCAGTTAACCAGGTGTTGCATTTAAAAATCATTATTAGCAGTGGTGACCAAATGGTCATTTTGCACTAGTTTGAATTTAATAACAGCAACTTTTTTCTTGATCAGCTTCATATATAGAAACATGAGAGCCAGGGCTGGGCATTTGACAGATGGTGGCACAAATACATGGTACAAAGAAAGACAAGAAGAAAGGCAACAGCCACTTGTGATTACATCTTTCCATGGAATGCTAGAGATTTATTCTAAAGATCTGAATACTTCTCATAAATTCAGTTATTTTGAGGCATACGTACCTGATCTTATGGAAAACTTGTCTCATTTATTGTACCTTTACAAGACCTTATGAAATTAGCCCACCCTTTTCATCACAGCATAAAATATTTGGTAGCTATTTACAGAATTTAAGAAATTCTTGCTCTAATGCTGATGAACAAACTTTAATTAAAATGGTAAGCAGGTTGTAGTGCAATGAATATAGTTAGGACATTAAACACTCCAAAGGGGGGTGGGGCAGAATGACATTACATTTTTATAAAGCCAAGTATAAGTTTGCTTAAATAGTTTCCTTAGTATGTTAAAAGAAACCCCGTGCATCCTTCAACTATCACATAGCACAGCCTCTTCAGCTTCAACACATGAACTCAAGAAAGAAAAGTGAAAAAAAAGGATGCTATCATTTTAGATTTCAAAAATGATATTTGGAAAGAAAAGTGACTGTACATCCTAAATACACCTATGCAAACACAGACACAGACACAGACACACAGACACACACACACACACACACACACAGAGCCAGCTGTAAATCAAAAGAGATGCAAACTTACCGGAGCAAATATCACCATACACATTTACAAAAGAATTGATAATCCAACTTCCCTCTCCTGAAAGAAAATAGAGGTTGTCTCATACTAAAAATAAGGCTTCTCTGTCCACAGCACCAGCCACTGGTCCCTCTTTTTATGAAGCAAAGGAGAACAAGGAAATCAATGAGGAGGGAAAGTGAGATGTTATACCAATCAGGTAGCAGCTTCTGCCTTATTTGCAGAGAGATGGCAAAACGGTCATATTATTAGACAGTGACAACCCACAGCCGAAGTACAGCAACCTGATACTTCCCTCTGGTGAAAGGCTGCCTGCTATGTGGGGAGGTGGTTACCATCACTGTGAGCAACCACACTTGGCTCTTTGCTCCCAACTGCAAGCGCCGGACTGCTTAGCGCAGGCAGGCAGCTTCTGGAGGAGAGCATCATCTCCCCTTTTACTCTGGGAGCCCCCTCCTCCCTCAAACACAGCGCTTAAAAGCAAACTGGGAAATTAAAAGGAGCCAGGATTTTGTGTGTTGGGGCTGCGGGTGGGAAATGGTGGTTTTATAAAATCCTTCTGAATAGATTTGCATAGATTAGGTAAATGTTTATATATATTTTTTAATTGCCCTAATTTTTATGGAAATGCCTGGATGTTATGCAGGATCCCCATTTGGAAGATTCATCTACCACCCATAAATAATCATTAAAGTGATGGCACAGGAATACAGGCTTTCAGGCTCTGGCAACTGGGGAAAGGACACATGGCAACTTGGTTGCTCATGCGTTGCAGGAGTGTTAAAGCCTTCTCCTGCAACACCTTAAAATTGAAAAGGTTTCAGAGGTTAAACATGATCTGGGGCTACTTTTTCTACAAATGGGCCTCTGTAGAGAGGAGGTGAGCTTGACTAGTTTAAGGGTCCCAAACCATGGCACCCTGGGGTGCTTGAGGGATTGGCGGCAGGATCATGGGGAGGCTGTGTGCTCTGCTCACACTGGCTTCCTGAGGGCCATTTCTCTCAGCAGCCTGCACCACAACAAAGGCTGAAGGAGTCTGTAGGCCTGTCGCCCTCACATTTGCCACTTCAGGACCCCACTCAGTGCAGGAATAGTGGCAGGTTGGCCAAGGGGACTCTGCTTTGCCCTTTGTGCAGTTGGTGATGTCCTGACCCAAACACTTTGGCCATGTTTTTTATGGGCGTTGTTGACTCAAAATCTGTGCAAGAGTCCTTCTCTGGGACTGTCTCTCTCCATGCCTCTGTCTCTGTCTCTCAAACCCCCACCCACTCACCACCACCCCACATTGTCACCATCATATCCCTTCCTTCCTTCTCCATACACTGGGTAACCCTGCGGTGGGCAGGGGCAAGGGCATGGATGGGGTTGTGGGACCAAACCAAACACACACAACATGTTGCGGAATCAGGCAACCTGAGGCCTAGTCCTAGCCCTCCACTGACTAGCCATGTGACTTGGGGAGTCCGTGAAGGTCTCTGAGCCATAGTTTGTCTTCTGTAAAATGGGCATACTAACACCTCATAGCTCCTGGTGGGGTAGTATGTGGAACAAATGGAAGGTGGATAAGGCAGTGCTTCTAAACTCACACTGTACACCTGTGGCCTGGACTCAGGACCCTCTCATGGGCCTCCTCCTCCTACTGTGATCCTCTTGCTCCCTACACAGGAGCCCCCAGGGTCCTGAAGAAAGCTTCGGACTTGGATATACCCCTTCAAATTGGATATACCCCGTGGCTCTTCTGAAATTCTGATAGGAACCTTTTCCCCCTCATTCTCCTCACTGCTACCCCTCACCCACCAATGGAAAAATCACTGCATTTCAATGAGAAGTTAACTCAGGGGAGTAAATTAAACAAGTGAACACAGTTGAAGCCAAAAAAATATAAAAGGCTAAGAACCACCAGGCTTTTAAGCCAGCACTCATTTGCTGAATAAATGAGTGAAGGATTGATTGAATGAATAACATCTCTGTGCTGAAGGCCACAGTCAGGCCAGGTGGCTGAAGATGAGCAGGGTTAGAGCAGAATTAAAGAGGTCCTGTTTTAGCCATGCCCCCCACAAGGGAGCTCTCACACTTAATAATTTCTTCAGACCGGAGAGTGAGTCATTCTCATTGGTTTGGAATATTAAGAGACCCACTTCAAGTAAAAAAAAAGTTTTGTCTTCCACATTATAATAGTGAACATTTCTTACATATTTGCTCTGTGCCAGGTACTATTCTAAATAATTTTTTTTTTGTATAAGTGGATTACCTTATGTGGGCCTCATTAACTAATAAGAGTTACTATTTTTATTCCGGTTTACCAAAGAGAAAACCAAGACTCAAAGAGCTAAGTAACTTATCCAAAGGTACACAATCAATAATTGGTAAAGTCAAGATTTGAACTTTGCTGGATCAGGCTCCAAGCTGTTAACCACTCTCCTCGATGCTACCTTGATAGTATTTACACTTTTATTTATTCAGCCTGCAGAGTGTGAGTAATCCACATACAGATACATGGATCCTGCAATAACTCAACAGTTCTTCCCAGTGCTTAGATTCACACTACAGAGACTGGCGACCCTGCTGTAGACAGAGCATCTACCAAGCTCACAAGGGCCATGCCCAGCTCTACTGCATTCCTTACAGACTTGGCTACTTTATTTAACACCCTAGAAGATGAGGGGGGAGGCTCAATCTTGGGATGCTAGTGATCTTCTCAATAACTGTGTATCCCTTAATTTGGCCACTTTTCAATTTTTCTCATGGTTAAATTGAAGGATTTCCACCAAATGTTTCCTAAAGAGATTCTGGGTCAACTTTAACTAGACAAAGTTCTGAGACTAATTATTTGATCCAGACAAGGTGATAACATTCTCTGTGTCTCCCCAGCTACCACTTAACACCACCATCTCTCACCTGGGCCACTGCAATAGCCTTTCAGCAGGTCTCCTTGCATTTACCCTAATCTCTAAGAATCATTCTTCTGGTATTATCCATGCTGAGCTAGTTAAAGTATAAATTAGATGATCTTGATTATCTCAGAAAACTATTCCAATAGGTATCCAGTTGGCTTAAAGTAAAACTCAAAGTCTTTTGACTGCAAAGCTTTATATGATCTGGCTCCCGTTTACCTTTTTGTTTCTATCTAATTCTAACCCTCTCTCTCCCTAATCTTCAGCCACACTGGCCTTCTATGCTCCTGCACTTGCTATCCTTCTGCCAGGAACATTCTTTCCTCAGATCTTTGCCTACTAACTCTTCCTCTGTCATTCAATTCTTAGTTCTACTGTCTGCCCTTTACAGGGTCCTTTTTCCCTGAGCACCTGATCTAAAACAATCCCCTCTCCCCAGTCACTCACTTTCACACTACCCTGTATTTTGTTGTTATTATTGTGTGTTGTGAGGTTGGTTTTTTTTGACTTCTAATTGCCTGATATGTCCTTGCTTATTTATTTGCTTATTAATTATCCATCATCTCTCTTCACTAAAAGATAACCTCTATGAAAATAGGAAAGTTGCTTGTTTTGCTGAATGCTATGCCTTCAGTGTTTAAGAGAGCACTTGGCACACAGTAGATATTTGCTGCATAAACAAATGTATAAGTGGATGAATGAGTCAACATGAAAACAAGGTAGGCTTGAAACAGAGGCAAAGAAACCCAAGTTTATAAAAGAAGCTTAGTCTTGAAATTCAGGGCAGGTGAACAAGGGTGATTGATTCACTCATACTAATGGACACAGACTGTTTTTACTTCCTTATTCAGGGAACATGCTCAAAAGGCTGCAGATTTCAGCATGATATGGATTTAAGTGGAGGCCATGTCAAAAACAATTGGTGAGCACCTGTCATAGACCATACTGATCAGATGTCTTACAGGAACTTGGGTCCCCAGGGTTCAATTCACCAAGGCCTATAGACAGAAACTGATATTTTTGATACTCAACAGTATATTTGTCATTAGAGATTAAGGAGTCCTGTCAGATTTCCACTTAGACTGTCCTTACCTTCGTATCCTCAGACAGTTGGCTACCACTCTCTAACACGCCATTTGAACTAACAGAAACAAAGCAAGATGCTATTATTTGACGGTTCTTGTTTGAAAAATGATATGCACATCATTGTTACTGCCTTAAAAATAACTTCTATCCATTATTAGACTATTAAAAATAGAAGTACAGTGTTGTCTAAATTGAGTATTTACAGAGAAGGTTAAGTAGATTAAAATAATCTTTGAATCTCTGAAAACCACATTAGCAATGCTAATTTCCAATAGGGTCAGATCTCCAACTCTGATCTTTCAACTGAGCATGGCCTTCAGACAACTTCAAACAGAATTTGTTTTTTCCTCTGAGCTGAAAACGTGTCTCCCTTTGGTGGACACCCCTCCTGGTAAATGCATTAGTTCCTTTCCCTGACAGCTTCTATTCCTAAACATCTGGCTTCTCACAAGGGGTCCTTTCAGGCCTGTCTGCTTCAGGGTTGGACAGTGGGAAGCCTAGCTTTCTAAGCATTTAGCAAACATTGAGAGGAAAATTCCAGCACCATGAGGTTCCCTCTTCATTGCTATGGGGGAAGGGAGGTAATCAAAAACTAGAAGACTATCTTAGCCATACTAATAAATAACTGGGAAGTTAACTAAAGTTCTTCCATTTTGCCCCCAAAATACTTTAAACTCTTTCAAGTTATAGCAATGAGAGAACTTACAGTCAATTCAGTTATAGAATAGTTTTAAATTCTTTAATGGTGCCTTCCTTGCTCTGACTGAGCACAGCTCCTAGCAGGGGTAAAATGCAATTTATTCTGATGTAAGCAGGTATATAGAGTCAGGGCAGAACTTTCCAGATATCTTATCTTTTTATTTCTCTCACAGAAGAAAGAGTGTTTTCCTCTATCTCTTCTCTTCCTTCTTCTTCCTCAAATACCTAATGAGACAAAATAATATCAACATCACCCGAACATTTATTAGGTCATTAGCTTTACTCAGTAATATTCAATGTTGGTTAAAAGAAACTGAACATAGTTCGTGGAAATAAGAGAAGCTAAGAAATATAGGACAAGATTTGAAAAGTGTCAGAATATTTGGGTAGAAATATAGCCCCACCTGGGGAAAAAAAGGAGACAAAATGGTAGTTAAAAATAGCAGGTCAAAAATGTTCAAGATACATCTCTGGAGACCATAAGTCTAAGCTCTTTAAGAGTAGGATAATATCTCATTTATCTCCATATCCTCAACCCAGAGCAAAGTGTCTGGCACAGTGCAGCCAAAGATAATTTGCTGAATGAGGGATGGACAGAATCATTTGAGGGTAGAATGTGTATGGTTAAGTGCACTCCCCTTTAGGCAGGCACTGAGCTGGACAGCTTCTGTTTGTCTCTATAGATCCCCTTTCCCACCAGCTCTGCGTCCTAGAAGGCTTATCTAAATGGACCACATCAATGATCATCAATGAAGCATCTTACTGGGAGGTGCAATCAATGGGAAGTATAGCCAGCAGATCAGACAGTGGGAAGAAATTAAGGTCTGGGTATTTATTCACTTGGACCTTCCTGATGGGCCACAACATAATTACAAGGGTAATCTTTAATATCATAGCTTATAAACAAATACCAGCAATTCTATGGAGATGCTCCTTTGCACATAATGGAGGTGGGAAGATGGTGCGAGAGTCTCCAGACCCTTCTCTGCTTCAACCCACTCTACTGTGTGCTATTCTGTATCTTGAACAGAAAGTTTTACATCTTAAACAACAACAATGAAAAAGCATGGAGAACCACTGATCTAATGGAGGAATTAGGCAATTATTTCCTGCAGTGGATCTTTCTGATGCAAATAATGATGCTAATATTTCTTTTTGGGTATTAGCCTAAGCTCTGTTCATGCACTATCTCATTTGATTATCATTCAACCCTGTGATCTAGAACCTATCATTATTTTACAAATGAGGAAGCTAAGGTTTAGTGCAGTTCAGTAACTTGCTCAGTCTGCACAGCTAAAATGCATTAGATTACAGTTTTGAGCCTGGGTTGTCTGACTCAAAAGCCCCGGTTAGGGTTAGGATTAGAGTTAGACCTGCCTTACTTTGGTGTGCAAACAGCATATACAAGGTGGGCAGCTGAACATCGCCTTTCTGACTAAACTTATACTTACTGGAAAGTAAAAGCAATGATGTGTTTCAATTGTACAATTTCTGGTGATCACACCTGCTGTCCTGGTGTAGGGGGTTAAAAGTGGTCTCACAATCAGCCTCTGGACAGTGGAATCATTCTTCTTGCTATCTTGTGTATACTCAATATTGCTGTGCACACAGTAGGAACTAAACAATTAAAGAAGAGAAAATGAATAAACTTTCTTAAGTCCACATTTATCATTCCAATCAGAAAGAGCAAAGACACAGCTTTGTGTTCCTTCTATCATTTTTTATAATAGAGCTCTATCACTAAATAGGTAGCTTACAAGTTTGTCTGTTCCTAACACATATTTCTTAAAGCCTAGTGTGGAACCACAAGATGAATTGTTGTTGCTATGATTAAGGATTAAGACTTTATATCAGAAAGAATCCCCGAGGTCCTTTTTTACATGAATCTTGTTAGTACTGTAATAAGAGTGAGAGAAGAAAAAACATGGAGACCATTTTCAATAATCTTGCCCAGTACACTGAGAAATGAATAGTAAATTAGATCAAGAGGTCTGTGACGTTTTCACTGATTACATCCCCATGAAGGGAAATGCTGGAGCCAACTGTGTACACTTCTGTGGCCCTTTTATCCTTTCTAAACTTCAATTTCTTCACCTGTAAAATGGGAATGATAAAGCTGAGTTACATAAATCAGTCATGGAAAGAAGCCTGATGGTAATTATAACAACACAAGAGACACGCATTCTCTCTTCCAGCTAACGCACAAGGCAAGGTGGATTTAAGAATGAAACTCTTGCAAAATGATATTCTGGTTCTCCTGTCCTTCCCAATAAACTGAGTTACAATCCCTCTGTTAAACAAACATGGCCTCCAAAACCAAGACCAAATCACAGCTTTTAATAAAATAAAAGCTTGTGGAAGGAACAAGGATGAAAGTCTGTTTCCCCCTGTGTAGTCTATAAAATGTAGCGATTATAACATTTGGGTGTTTTTATGGCACTCCAAGGATCCTGGTCATGGTCTGTTTGGTTATGACTCCATCTGAAAGCATTCTCCCACTCTGTTCCCACCTCCCAAACCTCAGGGACAGTATGATTAGGTTGCTGTACAGCAAGAGAATGAACCTGGTCAAAGGGAACTGTGGCATTATTTTAACTTGAAGGCTTATGAAATCTTTGAAAAACCTCTTTTTTGCCAGAGTATATCTTATACCAAAAGTGTCTCTGGGTTCCTATGACATGGGATTTGGCCATTTGGCTTAAAGCAAATAAGTATTTGTTGGCCAATAAAATCCACTTGGACAATGCACTGGGACAATAAAATCTATAGTTTAAGTAACCCAAAAAAGTCTCTCCTATGTGGGGAATGCTTCTGCATTCTTCCCAAGCCCCTGCACTCAGGGCTTCAAGGATTAAGCTGCAGCCTTTGCTATCTCACAGGGCAGCTGCAAGGCCCACAGAACATAGCTTCTGTGGATGGACTTTAAGAACTGAAATTTGCCAGTACTAAATAGAGTTCCAGTTAGTTTCTGTGTTCAGTGTCTCCCTCCATAAACATGCAATTGCAACTATTCTTCCTCTGGTAGCTGATTATTTCTGTAGGCCTGCTTAGAACAGTGCAAAATGCCATGTACCCTCACAGAGAGAAAACCCATCTTCTTCTTCAGCTGCGCATCTATTTTTAAAGCCGAATGCTTTACCAATGTCTTCCTTAAAATGTTAGTTCCTTCTTAAACCTTCCCAAGTTGTTAACTGATACAAATTAAGAGAGTGAATCTGAAGAACAGGACATTCTGATATTTCCAGAATGTCACTTTTCTCGACTCTAAGAACCACTTGTTTCCTCGCATCTCTGTGAAAGTGACGAGACAGAAACTCCCTGTAAGAAGCTGAACACAACTTGTTCTGACGTTACTTGTAGGATAAGGAGAGTTGGCCTTAGATTCTGTTCAGAAAAAAAAAAAAGGGTCCACCAAGTTAAGACACACTAGTGCTTTGTGATATGGATTCTGGGGATCAAAGCCACTGAGCAGTATGTTCTCAAACCTGTGTGCACATTCCAATCACCTGGGCAGCTACAGGAAACATGATTTACCAGTTCCAAACTCAGAGCTCCTGAATCATAGGCCAGGAGGGTCCCCAACTCCCTCTAACCAATATGAACTTGACAGGGCCCAAGTGTTAGGGAAGCTTGCACAGTACATGAGGCCAGTGCTTGGATCAATTTATAATAACCAAGGCCACCATAGCTTGTTACTCAAGGTGAGGCCCAATTTCAACAAAGGCTCTGAGTAGGAAGAGGAGTCCCACCTAATGGGAGAAAGGCTGCCTTCTGGAATCAGTGCCATGGGGGTGGAAGCATGGTTAATGAGACTTTATACCCACCTCTCCTCCTGCCTCTTTCATGCCTTGGGCCTTCCTTATTCAGTAAGCATGCTTTCACACACAAAGACGAGAGGAGAAACCAGTATGAAAATAGTAACAGCAATGACCATGACTGATATCTCTGTGCTAGGCCCTTACCTGAGCACTTCACATGAATTAACTCATTGCATCCTCCCTCACACACAACTAACTAAAAACTCAAAATCCAAAGACCAAGAGAAATGTTCCTGGAACCACTTCCTAGAATCCTCATGGATCCTGCTCTCTTGCCTTAAACCAGCCCCGACTTTTTCCATGACACTGTACAAGCCCAGCTGCCCCGTGCTCCACAGGAGGATTAAGCAATGCTGCCTTGGTTATCCTTTCTTCACAAGTTCCTCCTGAAATGACGATATAGCACAAGGAGTTTATTTGGAAGGTGATTCCAGGAAAGGGACTGGGGAATTGAAAACAGGGAAATGAAAGAAGCTAAAAGGGATGCATTAACAAGCAGGTTACCTCAAGGTGAAGGAAGTTGCTGCATTTCTCCCAACTCCTTCCCTTACTGGCTCCAGCAAGCATTATTAACTTCCCTGCATTTCCTGCCTATCCTGCTTCACAGCCCACAGCCTTTGGATGAGAGATCCAGTCCCAGCAATGCCAAAGGCCTGTGCTAGAGTTTTGAGAGCTGCGGAGATGGCACGGCCTTGGCAGCGACTGCAGCAAAGCCTACAGGCGCCTTTAAAAGGCTTAAGTCACAAGCAGGGAAGGGGAAAAAAGGGAAGGAGGAAACCATGACTTTTTTATGAGGGCTCCAAGGAAAGAGAATGCTGGTCTGGCTCTATTTATCTGCATGATGTTTTCCTTTGTTTTGTTTTTAATGGGCTTGTTGATGTAGGTAATAGACCGAGCTTCTCTTTCCAGCCATTTGCTGTAATGCCTCTGCCCCTTTGTTTATGATGTTCCCTCCAACAGAATGCCTTTACTTCCTTCTTGGATAACCACACCTCTACCTGCCCTTCAAAGACCAAGTAAATTGCCATTGCTTGTCTTTTCAGGTTTTTCTCCCCCCTCATTTATAACCCTTATTTTCTTTCTGTGGGTCACAGTTACCCATCTTCATGTTTATCTCCCCATTTTGACCCAATATTTTTGCAAGTGATTTGCTCAATAAGTACCTCTTGAATGGATGGATAGACCACTTCTAAATAAAGAGATTTCAAGCTTCGTCCATATGATTTACCTTCAGATGCTGGGCATATAGCTGTGGAAAGTATATTTTCTCCCCATTTGCACATTTTTCAAAATTCTGTTAGTTCATTCAGTGTTACTGATTTTTAGTGTTTTCTTGTCTGTCTTTAGCCACATCACTGTTTTATGGCAATAAGGGCCAAATATGTTTCATTAGGTGGTACAGGTGGGTTGACAAATTCACTACGTTAGTGAACTAGTATTACTGAAGACAGAGAAAGAAATAGAGAAATGTGGCTTTGCTGGGCAGGGACAACAGCTTCACAAAACATCCCCCATTTTTGGAAGCAAATCTCCACATCTTCGTAGAAAAGCCTCATTTCCTGTTCAGGATCTGTTATTTGGTTTGTGAGCTCCTACTCATCCTTCAAAACTCAGCTCACTCAGCTCAAAACTCAGGAAACAGGAAGGGAAGAAAGGTGACATTTGTGGATCGTTTTTCCAAGGCACTGTGTGAGGCACTTATGTTCTTTTATTTTATTTTCCCAACAATACTGCAAGTCATGAATTAGCCACATTCTTCAGAAAAGGGGAGCTAAGCAAAAACCTAACTAAAATATGATGAAATCAAGATTTGAATCCAAATCTCTCAGATACCAGAGTGTACCTACTTTCTACTAGTCCTTATTGCCACCCATATTTTTTATATAACAAACTGTTTTAAGTAGGTATGTCCTCACTCAGGTTTCTTGTGAGGGTTTATTAAGACTCTGAGTGAGGACACATATATCCATCACTGTGTGTGCCTGGGGATCCATGTGTACATCTTCAGTGCAGGAGTGAATAAATGAAGTTGTCGAATGAATGAACAAACTCGCCGGGCACCCTAAAATTTAATGTAAAAAAAAGTCAGTGCTTTGAAAAAGTCCATAATTTATTTGACAAACTACGCTTCGAAAAGATGGGTTGTGGAATGTTTAATGTCCAGAGCACCGTGAGCCCATCCAGAATGGATTTATTTCATTTATTCATTCTGGTCACTCCTTGACAATTGGTAATGCTCCCATGGCTTTGGATTTCCAATAATCTGGCTCTTGCCTATCTTTGGATGTAGGCAAGAACTAGGAAATAACCAGCCAGCTTCCATACACTACAGCTTATCTATCTTACACAGATTAGAGGCCCCCTGGCCTTTATAAGAGCATAATTACTCTTACTTTACGAATAATCCTAATAAAATTGATTTTTCTAAGATGACAGTATATTAGAAGAAGCCAAATAAAAGGAACAGACTGTCAGAGGTAGGCACATTTAGAGCCCATGGGAACAAGAGATTGCACAGAAACAGTAAAAGAGGCGTAAACGAGAACTTGAAAGCATAACATTCTCAGAATATATTACATAAGGGCAAAAACCCTGCTTAGCTCTACAGGCTCTGAGGATGTCCTTGCATTAAGGCAAAGAACAACATTGTCAAAAACTATTAAAATGCCTCTACCAGCCCTATTTTAAAATGCAAGGACATGAGCAACTCATATTTTTAAAGAATAGTTTCTACTCAGAATAGCTACAATCTTCTTTTAAAAACTAAAATTTTGGTTCTTAAATGGGAAAAACTTCAACCTTCAGAAATCATGGCTATTAAGAAAGAATTGTTCCCGACGGGTTCCAGAAATTGCTAAAGTGTTACAGCCCTGAGATGGTGCCAGCCCTAGTAATATGCAGAGTGTGTAGAAGTGCTAAGAATAACTGGGTATCTCACGGCTAAACTCCACTTGAGATCCAAGGCTATTGGATACATCTTATAGAATATTATAGCTTTGGCAGTTTGAGGATTTTCCATTGTTACCCACCTGCATGCACTACAGAGCAGAAGGCTATACTGGTTTTTGAGATGCAAATTATTGAAACAATTCTCTCAGTATAGCAAGTAACAGAGTTGTTGGTCTTAATCTCACCATGTCTCCTGTTATTGTTATTATTTCTTTGCTTTCAATCACTATTTATTGCACTAACAATTTATAGCTGCCTACATAAAATAATAAAGATATAAAGTAAATAGGGAAAAAAATACCCACAGCCCTAATTTGCCGATGTGTCACTTCTTTGCATTTTATACACCTTCCAGTTCTTGCTCATCTGTGTGGTATATTGATTTCCAAAAATGATCCCCTTATTCCTTTTCTTGTATCCACATTCATTCAGTGTGACTTTGCAGCTCTTCTTATTATGCAAGAAATCAAATCTGTTTCTGTACTCCTTGACTCTGCGCTTACCTTGTAACTTATTTTAATTAGCAGAGTGTGACGCAAGTGAAGTATGCCTGGTCTGACTAGGTCTCCAACTGCCTTGCAGTTTCCATTCTCTCTTGGAACTTTTCTAAGCAAGGTTTTGAATAAGCCTGGGACAGCCTGTTGAATGACAGTGAAAAGAAACATGGTCTAGCCAACAGCCAGCTGACCACTAAACATGTCAGTCAAGTCATCCTCAACTAGTCAGTATCTGACTGACTGGACTCCTGACTCAGACAGAAGATAGAGCCTAACTGATCATTAGCAAGTCTGTTTATCCTTACACCAGTGAGAAATAATAAATGTGTATTGTTTTAAGCACTAAGTTTTATATGGTTTATTATGTAGCAATAGCTGATACAATAGGCATGCATTTAGTTGACCTAGTGGTAATGATATTATGAACCATGTTTTCTTAATGGCTATGTAATGTTTCATACAGCGGGTACACAAAAACTTATTTAAATGTTCCCTCTATTGTTGGATTTTTAAATTAACTACACTTAGGACAGTCAATAATGCAATTATTACTCTTCTAATTTGCTATAATGGCTCACAGAATGCAGGGAGACACTACTGCTGGTTTAATATAAAGATATTATAAAGGATACAAATGAACAGCTAGACCAAGAGATACACAGGGTGAGGTCTGCAAGGGTCCTGAGCACTATCCCAGTAGAGTCAGCGTGTGGCAACCTCTCAGCATGCACATGTGTTCATAAACCCAGAAGTTCCTTGAACTCCATCATTTAGGGGTTTTATGGAGGTTTCATCATGTAGGCCTGATGGATCATTAACTCAGTCTCTAGCCCCTTTCCCCTCCCTGGAGGTTGGGAAGTGGGACTGAAAGTCCCAAGCTTCTAATGAAGGTTTGGTCTTTCTGGTAACTAGTCCCCATTCTGAAGCTATCTAGGGCCCTGCCAAGGGTTGCCTCATGAACAAAAGATGCGCCTATCACCCAGGAAACCCCAAGGAATTTAGGAGCTCTGTGTAAGACACCCCATCACCCCAATCACTCAGGAAGTTACAAGACTTTTGGAGCTCTGTACAAGGAACTGAAGATGAAGACCGAATATATATTTCTTCTGCTCTATCACAGTATAAGAGGCTAAATATAAAGAAGCAGACAAACAGCAATGGAACTGAAGAAACCAGTGCAGAGAGGTCATTATGGATTTACTCAGCTTCTATTTCTCAAGATGTGAAGCACTGAAAGGCTGTGTATCCTGCAACAGTAAAACTGGCCCGACCTTGGAAATCAGAAACCGTCACTCTGGTGGTTACCAAACACCAGTGCATAGCCAGAAGTAAGTAAAATTCATAAGGTAATAAACTTGTTTAATAGACAGATTAACAAGCCACATAGCCAGGGATTCTGAACCAGTAGATCTGGAGCTGGGCCCAAGAATCTGTGTTTTGAGAACTCTCCCAGGTGATTCTGATACACAGCCGAGGGGAACCACTGCTTTGTTATCCACCCACTCCTCATTTTTTTAGGCGGTAGGAAAGGACCAAGAAGAATTAAATAAGAAACTGAAAGTTCTTTGAGGAGCCAGTCAATGGCTGAGCTGGGACTTGAACCCAGGCCTTGAGATTTCTAAGCCAAGGTTCCATATGGCTTACAGCTGGGAGCGTCGTCGTGAGTTCATCAAAGGACAAAAATTTGCTGATACCCTTGTGCTTAGTGCCTTCTTTTCTTCCTAAGGCCAGCTTCTATCTCACCTTAGTCGATAGATACTTTATACTCTGGGGAAATGATTAATGTGAATACATCTGTTATTCTTCATGGGGAACATGTCCTCTGAACTGTAACCAAAGTAACTGTCTTTCAGACAAGTTGAAATATATCAAGAAATGGTTTATCTTATATATCAATACACAGCTCAATATTAGCTTCAAAAAAAATGGCAGTAAATCAAATCAAAGTGATAGATCCTTTGGGTTTTGTAATACATTTTGTAGATAAAGAACTTACCATTCTATATAACTCATATAAACAAATAGTGTGAGACTTTTTTTGTCTTCTAAATTTGAAGTTTGGGAGCATACCCTTTTGTTACGTGAATTCTTCAAGAAATGCAGCCCTCAAGATATGGGGGTGGGTGGGTGAAATAGGTGAGGGGATAGAGACACAAAATTTTAATCATAATGTAAATTAGTTATGGGGATTAAAGTATAGCATAGAGAATATTGTCAATAATTCTGTAACATAATTCTATGTTGACAGATAGTAACCACTAGTTGGGGTAAGCATTTAATAATGTCATTAACTGTTGAATCACTATGGTGTATACTTGAACCAATATAATACTGCATATCAACTACACTTCAATAAAATATAATAGTAATAAAAAAATAATGTGGCAAGGATGACAGAATAGAAAGAAAAAAAGATACCTATAACCAACAAGCATATTTATTTTGGTAGACATGGAAGGCTTAGCAGGGTTTCAGAGTTACTTAAAAATTATTTTAAGTTAATTTGGAAGTAGAATTTAAGCTCAAAGCAACTGAAATTATTAACTGAGGCAAGAAAAAAAATTCCAGTCCAAGTCAATTGTCTGTAAAGTCTTAAACTTCATGTCATTTAGCAATGGAAATAATTCCTAACATAATGACTAAAAGCTTGATGTTTGAGAAGACAAGGGTTTGAATGTTTCACACTTACAGGCATGTGACCTTGAAAAATAATCCAGGTTCTCTAAGCCTTAAGGTATCCATCCATAAATTATAGCATACTTTTGTTGAACACTGAACCCTTATCATATGTTAAGGTATTTGAGGACTCTGTTTCCATTATTTCAATTATTTCTTCCAATAACTCCAAGAGGTAAGTGCTATTATGATTCCTATTTTAAGATGCAGATACTAACAATCAGAGAGGTTAAATAACTAGCCTATGTCACACATGTAGTAAGGATTAAAGTCTGGAATTGAACCTAGGCAGGCTGATTTCAGAACCTAAGCCTGTAGTGATCAGGCTAGAGTGGATAGGTCATTGGAAATTGCTATAAAAATTCAATGAAGTGTTCTTTAGCAAGTGCTTGGAAATAGCAAGAGCTCAAAAATAGTGGTTCTACTATCATTACTGGCAGAGGAACTCCTTGAGTTATATACTGATGTGAAGAGCCCTCGGCTGCAGCTGTAAGCTACCTTCGTGTTGCCTTTAATGTTTCCTAGTGCATATGCCTGTGATAATGAATTAACTTATATCTGATTCCTTTCAAATAATGTCTATTATCATCTGGAATATACAGAAAAGTATAAAGTTTACTGAACTTTTTCAGATGACCACACTTGGGTGAAAAGTATATCCTTCCAGTCTTTTGTCTATGCAAATGAATATTTGCTCTTTTTTTTTAACCAAAATGTGGATTACTCTATAAATAGAGTTTATTATTGCCTTTCCTCCCTGATGATTAAATCTTAAGTATTTTCCCCATCCCATGTGCTACTCGGTGAAAATAGGATTTTTCATGATGGTACATTTCATTTTATAGGTAACTGTGGAGAGAGGTAGGCAGACTCGGCCCTTTCCTTTGCCTCCTCCCTAAGAGGATAAATCTACTGCGATTGGGATCAGGTACATACACGGGCAAAAAGGATTATTGTGCTAAAAATTGTGCTTGCTTTCTCTTTAGCCCCCTCCCTTAATTTGGCTGAAGGAGAAAAGTGACTGTCATTATATCCACTTTTTCCTTTGTATTCTCTCTTCTCAATGGGTAGAGGGTAGAGTAATGAGATTTGGGTTTGGACTTAAGAAGAGTGGGAGAAAAAATCTGCCTAAGCATAATGTCAAGTGTGCATTACTAATATGTTCCCACTCTCCAAAGTGTCCGATATTGTCAAAGGGACTACTAACACTGCACCCATTTTTTAAGTATTTGTTAATAGACTGATTATAAACCTATCCCAGGACACTGGTATATAAAACCCGGACATCTCAAGCTTGCTTTTCTTTCTTTAAAAATTAACATGGACTCTGGACACTATGGTTTTTTTACGTGATACAAACACATGCGAGGTAATAATAAATAATTGTAATAAAATTGGACTACTATGAAATTTTTATTGAGTCTTTACTATGTGCTCAGTGTTTTACGTATTGTCTTGTTCAATGACTAGATGAGTCTATAAGGTAGGGACTGTCCACATTTTGCAAAAGGGAAAATGAAAACTAGAAGACTCACAGGACTGGTCAAAGGCAACAAGGCCAGCAGGTGGCAGAGCCAGGATTTCAAATCAGATGTCCCTGCCTTCAAAACAGCATTTTCCCCATCTCCCCCTACCCCTAAAGCTGTATCCCTAGTACTATAGGGAATACTTTTAAAAAATAACTTTCAATTTTATAACAGTTTTAGATTTATAGGAAAGTTTCAAGAATATTACAGACAGTTTCTGTATACTTTACATTTAGTTTCCCCTATTGTTGATATTCCTGGGATAATTTGTCACAATTAATGAACTGATATTCATATATTATTATGAACTAAAGTTCATAACTTTATTCTAACTTCCTTAGTGTTTAACCTAATGTTTTTTTAATGATTTTGCAATTATTAATATACAATTACATGAGCAACATTATGGTTACTAGACTCCCCCTATTATCAAGTCCCCACCATATACCCCATTGCAGTCACTGTCCATCATCGTAGAACGATGTTATAGAATCACTACTTGTCTTCTGTTATACTGCCTTCCCCGTTTCCCCCCACCCCACCCCCACACCCGCTACATTATGTGTGCTAATTGTAATAGCCCTTTTTCCCCCTTACCACTCCCTTCCCACCCTTCTTCCCCAGTCCCTTTCCCTTTGGTAACTGTTAGTCCATTCTTAGGTGCTGTGAGCCTGCTGCTGTTGTGTTCCTTCAGTTTCTTCTTTGTTCTTAAACTCCACATATGAGCGAAATCATTTGGTACTTGTCTTTCTCCACCTGACTTATTTCACTGAGCATAATACCTTCTAGCTCCATCCATGTTGCAAATGGTAGGATTTGTTTTCTTCTATGGCTGAATAATATTCCATTGTGTATATATACCACATCTTCTTTATCCATTCATCTACTGATGGACACTTAGGTTGCTTCCATTTCTTGCTTATTGTAAATAGTGCTGCGATAAACAGAGGGGTGCATATGTCTTTTTCAAACTGAGTTGCTGCATTCTTAGGGTAAATTCCTAAGAGTGGAATTCCTGAGTCAAATGGTATTTCTATTTTGAGTTTTTTGAGGAAGCTCCATACTACTTTCCACAAGGGTTGAACTAATTTACATTCCCACCAGCAATGTAGGAGGGTTCTCCTTTCTCCACATCCTTGCCAACATTTGTTGTTGTTTGTGTTTTGGATGGTGGCCATCCTAACTGGTGTGAGGTGATATCTCAGTGTGGTTTTAATTTGCATTTCTCTGATGACGAGTGATGTGGAGCATCTTTTCATGTGCCTGTTGGCCATCTGAATTTCTTCTTTGGAGAAGTGTCTGTTCAGCTCCTCTGCCCATTTTTTAATTGGTTTATTTGCTTTTTGTTTGTTGAGGTGCGATGTATATAATTTGGATGTCAACTCCTTGTCAGATATGTCATTTATGAATATATTTTCCCATACTGTAGGAAGTCTTTTTGTTCTACTGATGGTACCTAATATTTTTATCTGCCCTAAAATCCCATTCAGGAGGCCACATTACATTGAGTCATCATAACTCCCTAGACTCCTTTAGACTGTGACAATTTTTCAGATTTCCCTTTTTTTTGATAAGCATGACATTTTGAAGAGAACTGGTTAAGCATTTTATAGAATATTCTTCAGTTTGGATTTTTCTGATGTTTTTCTCATGGGTAGACAGAGGCTATAGGCAGTATGAATTAGAAAAACAAAATGAAATTCATTAATACCCACTACCCAGAATTAACAAGTGTTAATGTTTTCCATATATGCTTCAGAGTTAAAAAAAAAACACTTAAGTGATGAAATCGAGTTCCCTTTTATATCCCTCCTTAGTTTCATTCTTTTTGTCCCAAATTCATGAACTTGTATTTTTCCCATCCACTGTTACATATTTATGAATAAATACTGTATGGCAATATTTTACATTTTTATTATATAGATTTACCATAATGAACAATTATTCTGCAATTTTCTTTCTTTTGACAACATTAGATTTTTGAGATCTATGCTGATATATACAGACCTAGTTCATTAATCTTTAAACTCTTGTATGGTGTCTCATTTTATGGATATTCTATGCTTATCTATTATTCTGATGATGGACATTTGTTTTCAACTTTCATTATTGCAAACAATTTTCAATAAGCATCCTTGTGTTTATTCTTGATGAGAATGGGTGAGTTTCTCTACAATAGATACCTAGCAGTGGGATTCCCAGGTCTTAAGATATGACCATGTTCATCTTTCTTCTAGCTCTGACCAAATTCCTTTCCAGTTTACACACCCCTTCCCAGCACTGTGTGTGTATTTCCATTATACCACATCATTTTTACACTTTCTACCTTTAGACTTTTGATAATATGGCAGTGTGATGGATGATTTTTAATTTACAACTTTACTGAGGCATAAATGATATATAATAAACTACATGTACTAATGGGTACAATCTGATGAATTTTGAGAGATGTCATGCCCATGAAACCAGCACTGCAATCAGATACTGACCCTATTATCACCCACAATAGTTTACTTGTCCCTCTTTGTAATTCATCTGTCTTTCAGCTTCTGCCACCAGGTGTGGTATAAGCAAGATCCTAAGATGGCTTTCAAGCTTCCCCAAGCCTTGGTGGACATATCCTGTGCAATCGTCTCACCTTGAATGTGAATAGGACCTGTATATAAAATGGGACAGCACTCTAGTGATTAGGTCATGTTACACACAAAGGTGAAGAAATTTTGCAAATGTAATTAAGGTCCCTAATCAGTTACTTAAGGTCCCTAATCTAGTTGACTCACTTGATTAAGTTAATCAAAAGATCATCCCAGATGGGTCTAATCAAATCATGTAGGCCCTTTAAAAGAATTTCTAAAGGTCAAAGAAGTCATGAAGATTTGAAAAAGCAGACAAGCTCTCCCGCTGGCCTTGAAGAACCAAACTCCATGCTGTGGAGAGGGCCACCTATCAGGAAATGAGGGGTTCCTATAGAGTTTAGGGCCTCAGTTCTACAGCTGCAAGGAACTGAATTCTGTCAACAACTGGAGAGCTTGAAAGAAGAGCCTCAGAGGAGTTTGGAGCCCTGATTTCAGCCTGAGCAGATCACCTAGCTAACTGGTGCCCCATGGAAACTGTGAGATAACATATGTCTGTTATTTTAGGCCTCCTGGATTTTATCCTTTAGAGAAAGTTGAGAATAAATTGACCTGAAAATTTTTATGCAGCTTTTATTAGAATTGCCTTGAACTTATAGACTAATATGGGGAAAATTTACATCTTTACAATGTTTAGTTTCACCATGATCATATTGTATCTAACCAATTTTTCCTGTCTTCTTTTCAATGTGTTAGTAACATTTCATAATTTTTCCCCCATAAAGTTTTTGCACTCTCTTTGTTAGACTTATTCCTAGCAGATACGGTCTTAAAATTTTATGCAAACCATCATAGATATTTCCCTAGGAAAGTCAAATGTGAAGAAATTGGAATCTCACCAAATGGACTACCTTCAACAAAGATGATAAATATGCTTCTAATATTGTTTATAAGCTGATGTTTACAATGGCATTATCTCTGTGCTGTGTTTAGAAAGCGGTACTCATTGAGATCCCTCACTTGAGATTTTCACATGCCTTGCAAGGAAAATCATTTTCTATAGTCTTATTTCAAGGTATAGATATTCTATAACCTCTCTGACCCACTTACTGGGAGCAGCTGCTAGAAGGCTCCAGATCACAACTGCAATTGGAAAATGTGGTGACTGAGGTTGCTAGATCTTTTGATTTTTCAAGAAAAGCTGGTAACCCAAATTTTAATATGAAATTTTCTGACTTTTAAACATTGGCAAAGGATCAAAAAAAAAGAAAACACTAAACATTTATGGGCCAAACTAAACAGGTCTCAGATGTGATATGACATGAGGGCTGCCAGTTTTCAACCTTTGGGATAGCTCTGTCACCACAAGATTTCTAATTCAGATTTCTTCCCTTGCACCACACTCCTTTAGCCCATGACAGTGGGCAGGAGAGTAACAATGTGCCTCAGCCATACTTTCTAGCACTAAGCATGTACTATGACAGAGTGTGAGCTATAAGGGATATTCACATTTGTCTACTCCTACTTCAGCTCTGATGGCTATAGCAATTTTTCGGCTAAGGCAGGGAAGCAGCTGGCCTAGATTGACACGTGACCCACAGGCAAAACCAGGCCTAGATCTCAGGTGTGTGAGTCCACATTCAGCAGGTTTATCATTACTTACATTCTCTGATTATTTGAGTGCTTTCCAGGGACAGACTGTGACCCTTACCACAAGGCCATATATAAGTAAGTTTGTTTGACAGGTGAGGTCCTAGTCTTTGAGGGATACAAGTGGAAAACTCCACACAAAGTGAAAAGAATATACAGGTATATAAATGTTACCCTCCAAGAGGAAATTATAAATGCATATAAACTATAAAGACTTTATTAAATCAAATATTCCATTAATTCTTAGTGACTCATGGGTGTAAAATCTGGGCAATCATAACCAGACTTTCTAGATTATTGGGTGGCAAGATTATGCATAGTGGTAACATTTGTGCCTTAGGCATGTTTGATACATATCCTATGTATGGATATACATCTGTGGATACACATAAATACACTTATATATAATAGAGTGAAATAGAATATAATGCCAGTCTTACTATATTTAGTCATGTGAACTGAAGTGTGATGTTTAATGTTTCAACAAAAAAGAGTCTTAGTAAAGTTGAGTGCTTATCCCAAATCTCTGACTTTAGCTCACTTAAAAGATCAGTGGGTTGAATAAGTGGACATGTCTGTATCTTTATTTGTAATCTTCTATTGCTTGTTGAGACTTATGCGTGTGGCTTAGTGAATCAGGCAACTTTAAAAGGCTTGAAAAGCACAAAGTGTCATTCACAACTGCCACCACAGGATTGACCAGAGTCTTCAGAGATGGAATTTTCCTTTAATAGAACTGCAAAGTGATTCAATTTAGCTGTGTTGCATCTTGCTGCAGTGAAAGGTCATTGATCCTTCTTATTCCTTAAGAACATTGCCTAGATCCAAAGATTATTATTACTGTTATTATTTGTTGATTAGAAGTACACTTGCAGAACATGAACTTAATTATTCCTGTTTAGAACTTAACACCAGTGGTTGGAAACCTATGGCACATGGGTCAAATCAGCCCCACCAGCTATTTCTGTGAATAGGTTTTTATTGGAACACAGCCCTATCCATTCATTTACATTTTGTCTGTGGCTACTTTTGTGCTAGAAAGGCAGAGTTGAATAGTTGTGACAGAGATGCAATGGTTCACAAAGCCTAATATGTTTACTAATAGTCATTTACAGAAAAAGTTACCCACATATGGTTTGTCTGTCACATAGTTGTCTTTTTTTTCTTTTTTTCCCCTAAACAGCTCTTTAAAAATGTAGAAAACATTCTTAGTTCTCTGGGACAGGATTTGGCTTTCAGGCCGCAGTTTGCCAGGCTTTGGTCTAGTCAGTCAACAAAACAATCAATCAAACTCTGATTTGTAGTATTTGCCTATTTCATGGTATAAATCTCTTAGCACAACCAATTTCAAGCTACCAACATGCACCGTCAAACCCATTGTTGGGAAGAGATGTGTACTAGCATGCCATTTTATTAGTATTTTCACCATGCAGATACAATACACATGAACAACCTCAAGAGCATAGATCACATCATGATGTAGTAAAATGATTAGAAAATGGTGAATTTTAAGTTTATTATTCTTTTAAAAATGTAACTTAGTTCTAAGTTCATATAATTTAATTTTTAAAAATGGCCATGTTCAACAGCTCACAAAATCCTTGAAAATTTTAACAGTTGGCTCTTCTGAGCCAGTACAAGTTTCCTGTAGCACGTCATTTATTTTAGGAAATTTTCACTACTTGGACATAAAAGGAAAGTACTTTAGTGTGGTAGTAAAGTAGTTTATTACCTTACTGTAAGTTAAAAAGTGGTAGATTTCAAAATATACACATATACTTGAGGGGAAAACTTAAGCATGAACATACTGACTAATTTAAATTTCATTGTATGCAAATGATATGGGTTGTAATTAGGATATGTCTAAGCTAAAAAGTTCAGTTTATACAGTTAGTTAGCAATCAGACACATGTTTTCCACCTCTAAACAAATTTTTTTTTTAATTCAAGGAAAATAAAGTCAGTAGAAGGTGAATTTGATGTTGAATGTTTCACAATATTTAGTGGATACATTTTCCAGTCTTTTCATGAGGTTTTGAAAGTTTTTGTGATCAATTAGAATATTCACAATATTTCTGAGTTGCAATAATGAAGAGACAAGGATAAGTTTTTCTGCAGAATTGCTGACATCTCACTATCATTGTTCCCATGGTGAAGAAAATGCTTGGCTGATTTGTTGTACAAAGTCTCTTTACATTTCTTCCAATTCAAGAGACCTGGAAGCCAAGCGGAGGTGAAATATTCAACAGCTTATGAGTAAAGAATTCATCAGACAGGTCTCTATTGTGTGTGGGTTTTTTACAAAGACATTTAACATTTTATGTTTTTAATAAAAAAGAAACACAAAACTAATTACTATCAACTGTATTTTAAGTTTTCACCTATCAAGCCAGCAGAAAGCTGTTATTAAACCACTATAAGCCTTCTTTGCCTTTCTTCCCACATAAGAATCATTATTTTATTCACAATATTGGCTTCGTAACAGGGGTTATCACTCAAGATACCCAGGTAACTGCCTGAGAAAGACAGTGGAGGGTCTTTGTTTTTATTTCAGATGTGTGTGTGTGTGTATATATATATACACACACACATACACATATATTCTCTTCTTAGGGTTTCTTATTCTCACCTCCAACTGTTACTAAGGACATTAACCGAGAAAGCCTTATTTGGTGATACTGCAGCCTAGCTTTTAAAAGATCATTTATTTTGGTAATATTCAACTCCCCCATTATCTTTCCATAGCACTAGAACCTTTAGCATCTGGGCAGTGTGGAAAACAATTGGTAGAGGATTTTTCTTCTTAGTCCCTTGTCCCTAAGCAGCAATCACCATTAGCAGAAGCTGCCAGCAGCTTATGTGTAACAACAGAAAATAAGACAATAGTCACAGTGATTTGAATGGGGTAAGCCAGCAGCCAGAGCATTTTGCTATTTAAAGTTTTAGCTTAGCCTACCTGTTCTTTGCTCAGAGGGTACTTGGGGCTTTATTTGTTCCAAAGGTCTTGTTTTGATTTTTGTCCTCATCACTAGTATTAGCAAAGGAAGGTAAAATGGCTTTAATCCAACTAGCAAAACTTAATTTTTGGTCTTGATTTATTTGAGGACCAAATAAGCCATTATATAAGCCTTCAGGGACTTCTTAGGATTCTCAATTATTTACTCATTATTTAAATTAAGATCAAACAAACCCAAACTTTTACTTCAACATGCTCATTGACAGCTACCCTCTGAGACTGTGGAAAATTGTGACAGAAAGATAAGAAACCATTATAGCTCAAGTCACCTATGGTCAAGACAAGGTGAGTCATGAAATATAACAGAAGGTAATGTGTATCAATTAAAGAGAGATTAAAGACACACTGTACCTCTTGCTTTGTGATAGAAAAATGGTTCCTTAATGAGGAAGGTTACCTTATGGCGTCTAACAAGTAAGCAAGCTAATGCCATTTTATGATCATTATCTAAATTAACCATGAAAAAGATAAAGTATAATAGTACATTGATTTGTAGCATTTTCCAGTTGCTGTGCTTCAAATGAAATAAGATAATGACGTGAACACTTGGAGCCCTAAAATCTCCACCTACTAAGTGTAAAATAAATGTAAAATCCACGTACTAAAAAATGCAGAAAGCAAGTTTGGATATTGGATATTGATCTCTCATTAAAAAGCCATCCACCATGACTCCAGCAGTTATCTGCATAAAGCACAAATCTGATTCCTTCTCCCATTGCATGAAATGTTTCAGCAACACCTGGCAATCTTTTGGTTAAAGGTCAAAATGCTTATAGGATTGATGATACAAGCCTTCTGCCTAAATTTCTACTGTCCTCCACTACTGCCCAGCTTCCAATTCATTTCCTTCAGCTATATTTAATATTTAGGATTCACTAAGAACAATGTACTGTTCCACGTCTCTAAGCCTTTGCAGTACTGTCCCCCTTTCTAGAACACAACTCATTCTTGCACATCAAACCTAAAATATACCCTCCAAAATGTGCCTGTTAAAAGAATCATGTGCATACATCCATTCCTTACATTTTATTATGTGTGTACATTGAACCTTCTCTTTATCAACAAAAATACTACATATATATACTGCAACCTCCTTTAGGTTAGTGTCCCCTTCTTGATTCCATATCCATGCTTGATACAAGGTACACGCTTGATAAAACTACACTGAACAATGGATGAATGTACCAAACTTGTGTTTTCCAGTCTGGATTTAGTCAGATCTTAACTTTAGAACATTCTTCTTTCAAAATCAATAAAGAGATATCTCCAGTGCAAAACTGTGGAGTTTTACACCCTCATATCCAACTGCCTACTTATTTTTTTCTCTTAATGTTACAAAGACACCTCAATCTCAGCATTTACAAGACTGAAAACATTATCCCCACTCTTGCTGCCCAGTCTGATTTACTCCAATGGTCCCTGTGTAAGTTCCCCACATCAGAGAGGTCGGAGTTACCACACATTCCTTATCTAGCTCATTCTTAAGTTCACCGATTTTCTTCCTCTCCACCTCTCCTGCCAATCTTTTAGCTTGATTTAGCAACCCATTTATGCCTGGACTATTGCAACAGCCACTTAACCCACTTTATTGTATTCATTCCACTCCCATACCCCACCTACTGTTCCCACTATAGTCAGCAGTCAGCATGGCATTTCAAATGCAGGTGTGATAGTGTTACCACATGGCTTAAAACACTTCAATAGCCTCCTTTTGATTTCGGAAAAAATATAAAAGTCTTTAACAGTGCTTCCAGAATCTGCATCATTTTCCCTGACACCCCAGGACCACTGCAGACTTATCTCACTCCATTCTCGCCTTTTCTCTATGACAGCCTCTGTTACTGAATGGATGTGATACAAGAAGATATGATCTTGAAGTAGCAATCTTTGTGCCTTTCTTTCCTTTCTTTATCATGACCCTTCCTCCTATCAGTCAGAGGTACCACATTGCCTCAAGGAGAACTGGTTATAGCAGAAATGTAAAGAGAACAACAACAAAATGATGTTTAGTTTTACTGAATTCCAAAATATGTTCTTGAAGCCTGCATCAGAAACAATAGCTTTTGATATGTAAGGAGTTTTGCTGAGAGTAGAAAGTGCTCTTTGAAAATCTAAATACAAGTCTCTGAGGAATGAATGAGCGATAGAGGGCTTACACTATAACCATATTGGAATATGAGGAAAGAAAGCTGCAGACTGATAGGTTTATAGGGAGACAAGGGAAGGGTCACCTGTCTTTCTGGGGTAGGTAACAGAAGAAGAGAGTAGTAGGTTCAAAATCCTAGAGAAGATTGGTGGGGTAGAGAGAAAAGATTTCATGAATAGGAGTGGAAGAGGTAGCATAGAGGCTGTCAAACTCCCTATGGGGAGCTAAAACCTATGGAATGCCATTGCCATTTGTGTGAGCACTACATGTTGCCATTCTGAGTAACCAAGGTAGCCAGTTTTCTAAAGACTCCTATGAATAAATCAATAGAAAGATGTCCTTAGTATGTCCATTATCTTTGCTGAGCCCCAATCCAACAGACATTCTTTCCTCCTTCAAATGGAGTTGGGTACTCTAACCTTCTGGAAGGCAGGCCATTGATATCAACATGGTGTATTGAGGGAAAGCCCCTAGCATCTGTAGTTGGGTGGGAAAACAGAGACACCTACTCTGGGTTAGAGTCTAACTTTTAGTATGTTTCTACTTACCCTGTTTGTCTTGCTTCCCATCAAGACTAAGTTGCGCCTTTGGACCCATCTTTCAAAAATAAAATGATTTCTGTACGCTTTCCTTTTTTTCCTTGAGAAAAGATATCTTTGGGGAATTATGTAAGATTACAAGAAGGCATTTCGCGTGTAGTTTATTAATGCTGATAAATAAGTAACAGCTAACACTGTGCACTTATTATATGTCAAGCTTTATTAAGCATGTTAAATGGACTATCTTATTATCAGCAGTCCATTTTATAGATGAGAAAACTGAAGGCAAGAGACCTAAATGTCAAAAATGGAGCTATGACGATTTTGACCCAGTCTGAGCTCAGCATCCATAGGCTTGAACACTCTATTACATTGCTTCTTTATTATTCAGTAATAAGTTGCTGATAACTCTTGCTATCCTTTATTCATTCAAGCAGTTTTTTAAGCACTTGCTATGAATTAGGCACTGTGTTAACCTCAGAGATAAAGAAGCCATCTGGACACACAGCATTATTACTCTCAAGCCACTCCTGTCTATGCTGCAATGGTTCATTACAGCTTCAGTCCCAAACTGTTTATGTAATTTCTCCATGGAAAATCAAGATACAATGGAAATGACTCTGTGTAAGCTTTACCACCAGGTACATGAAGGACTCTCAGTAAGTAAATTAAGCATTTAAACTTCCTGTGCTTTGTAACCTGTCAGGTATTTTCAGCCCTCCAATTATAAGATCCTGGAACCAGGACAGGTGGACCATGAATCTAAGGTATCATCTATTCCAAGAAAATTCAGAGGGCAACTAACACTCCTTGGCGTCTCAATCATTCAATGTGGACTGGTCTGTGACAATCCAAAGGGCACCCACTCATTTCTACCAGCAGTAAAAATATCTAGACTGGAACTTATGTTCTGGTCCTGACTTCTAATTGTTGTAGAGTTCAAAGTGGGGCACTAAAGTTAATAGAATACATTCCCACTATCAAGGAACTTGCCATCAATGTGAAGAGAAGAGACTCCTGTTATTCTAATGAGACCTGCTTATAAGATTGCCCAACTCCAAATTCTGTGCTCAATAAAGCTTTCCTTCTTTCCCATTTTTCTAATCCTTATTTCTTTCTGCCTGAATGTCTCTCTCTCCCTGCTTTGTGCACTTCTCTCTTCCTTTTCTCTTTGAGAGGCAGCAGTGTGCTCTGAAAAGAAAACCAGAACCACTCATCTCATGGTATATCACATGTTGTAGTTGCTCAACAAATATTTGTACACTGAATGACTAAATAAATGCTAGTATGTTCATCTACACTCCTGGCATCTCATTTGCGATTACAAAGAGTCAGTACAATGCCTCTCCCTTTCATAGATTTTTTAATTCTGACTTGAGAGGACAGGTTAATAGCACCTTACCTCCAAGATTTCTATGAAATGTTAAATACATGAAGCAGTTGCTCTATTTAAAAGAATCAAGTGACTTACATTTTTTTATAAAAAGGACTCCTTCAATATAAAAATAGGATAAATATCTCCCATAAATATGGATACTACAAACTGTGATTTTTATTTTAAAATAAATTAATTCAATAAAAATGTCTTATGAAGCAAGTAGTGACTCTGTGGCATCTTACTACACAGATGGACAGTGACTGCAACGGGGTTTGGGGGGGGGGGACTCAATAATATGGGTGAATGTAGTAACCACAATGTTTTTTATGTGAAACCTTCATAAGAGTATATATCAATGATACCTTAATAAAAAAAATATCTTATGAAGGGGATGGTCATGTGAGTTATTACAGTACCAGAGTCCCCGTAGTAGATAAAAAGCATCTAATTAAAATATCATTAAAATGATAGGTTTATAAAAACTGTGATCTGACCCAGTTCTAAGGAAAAATCAGAAAGATACATATAGCCTAAAACACTCCAGTGAAACCAAGATAATTGGTTTTATTTTAAATAAGGGATCCTGTCTCAAAAACTTCTCTCATGATTTTCCTTAATATATACTATATACTTCATGTGTGACTATTATCATTGTTACAGTGCTTTGTTAAGAAATCTATTTTACTATAATTCTATTCACTGTAATTTCCTTAGTAACAGGCTGCTCTCTTTTTCTTTTAAAAAGTATTAAAATGTCATTCACATCACATTCTAGATGTGGATCTAGCTATTCCCAATAGCTATTCAAAAGACATAATCACCATAATTACTGTTGACATCTAATTAACATTCAGCTTCCTTTGTACAGAATCTACAGCTGGACAAACCATCTATTTTCCAGGATAAAAACTAATGTGCCATTGCCTCTCTTTCAAAAAAATAAAACAAACCAGGATGCTAAACACCTGGGCTCAGTGTTTTCATTCTCCCTGTAAATGGTGGTTAGAAGGAGGGCAGCTACCATGAACACCTTTCTAAACATTACCAACTGAAAAATTGGACGTGGTCATAAGTAATTAAATCACCCAGTGGATTATGGGATTGCTGTTGTTAATCTGCAATGTAAGCATGAGGTCAGTTAAGGAGGACTCCCAGAGTTTGCTAATGCACTCTTTTGATGAGATCTCCCTTGATTTGGCTCCTTTCTACCTGGTTTGCTTCAAATCACTTGCCACTCTCTTCTTTGTTCTCTCTGCATAATACATCTGGACTCCTTCCAGCTTTGAGATCACGTTCTCTTACACCACTGGGACTTTAACCATGCTACTCCTCTGTCTTCCTGTGTTTGATGGTAAGGGATGTGGGCTCTGAAACTAGAACATCCAGTTTCTTATTTCAGCTCTCCATATGCATGCAGTATGACCTTGAGCAAGTTAGCTTAGCCTCTGGGTACATTTGTTTTCTCTTTTGTTAAAGACCCACTTCATGGGTTTATCATGAGGATTAAATATGTTAATACACATATTGAGATAACATCTTAGAATTATCAGAATGGGAAGGAGTCTCCCTAGCTATGCCCACAGTCACAAAAGTAGCTAGGTCTACAGTCACAAATAAGCTGGCCCTTCTTCCTGAAGAGGGGGTTAAATACAGTGAAATCTTAAAAGGAGAACTTCCAGAATTCTTTAGGGTTCTTACCATCATAAGAGGGTCATAAAGTACCGCCTGATTTTGAGATAGGAACTGGATTCATGTTGGATTTCTAATCCATGATTTAAAAAAAAAATCATCTAAAGCAATGTTTCTGAACTGGAGAGAGTGTGACACCCCAACCCCCATCCTGGGGGAAATTTGATAATGGCTGGAAACATTTTTGATTGTTACAATTTAATGGGGAGTGCTACCAGGGTCAAAAGCATAAGATGCTGCTAAATATCCCATAATGTGCAGGACAACTCCCACAATAAAGAACTGTGTAGCCCCAAATGCCAGTATTACCTGATTTAGAAAGTGGTCATCTTCAAACCACCCTTCCATGCTTCTGACCCCATCTGTACCCAGGAGAGTAGGGCTCCTTCCTCTGAAATAATGCTCTCCCTTTATGAGCAGATAGGCTTGACTATATGAAATTAAGGATGAACAGGAGGCTCTCTTTGTTTCAAGGGAGCAACATGTATCTCTAAGGATCAACAGACTGGAAAATACTTTATTCTTTAGTCATTTCCCCTGCCAAGGACACTACTTTCTTCATTACCTATTGGCTAAAAATTTGTCAAATCTCAGAGAGACAGATCCTAGGGAGGGCAAATAGGGCTCGCCTTGCACTAAATCTCTGATCCACTGGTAGCAGCTCTTTGGAGCACTGTTTTGATTCCCATAAGGATTCCCAAGGCCACATTCAGACTTTGCAAAAAAGTTCAGTCATGCAGTGCTATCCACCATGAATGCAGGCACAGTGCCAGGTATGTGCCTATCTTCATCATAGAATAGCTCAGAACAAAAGTTCTACCATTAACTTGATCCCACAGTTTGTTCTCTGCTCTGGGCTGGACACACAACTCTCTAAAAATTTCAGAGTCAATGATACTCAGAATTTGTACAGACAACCAGGGCAAGCTACTGTTCAGACAACCAGGCTTTATTGCATTTTCTCCTATCCTCTTGCTGTTTGTCTTTAAGCCAGTTCACCGACCATATAGTGGGAGGTAGTGAGGACTGACCACAAATGGCCTGTGACTGGCGTAGCATTTCCTAACCTCTCCTTGATACAGTTCTACTTTGTGGTAAATATGAGCATCACCTTCCTTTTCTTCTTACTTCTAACTGACCATAGCAATTGCATGCTCTTAACTGAATGGCTTTCATCAAGCATTTATTTGATTCATGGCCAGTCCATTGAGTGCACACCTGCAGGTCACCATCAGCAAACCCTATGATCTTCCTGGGTGCTTTCACATGTCCCTTGTAGCACACCTCGTTGATTTCTTCATAATACCTTCATGAGTGCATGAATTCCATCTCTCTATCTCTCTTCCTTTACCTACCTGTGTTACAGGTTTCAAAGCCCTGTAGGTTTTAAAAATCTCACTCTCAAACCTCTTCTTAGTCAGCATCATAATTAAGCCTTCTGTGTATATTATATTAAATTCCTGTACCACCGCCTTGTCTCTGCCATTAGTCACTCTACTGCCAATTTTGTTTTCCTTCTCAACAATCTCAGAGGATTGTCCATCACATATATCAAACCATTTGGCCTCGCTATAGCTCTTATACACATTGGTCCTAGTTCTTTTCCTGGGTCATGACACTTACATGGCATTTTAAGTGGGCATTTCCTCCTTTTGGGTTTGTTTCATTTAAATTTTTTATTTTTGACTGTTCTCCTTCCGCTCCCCCTTCCCTCAGCATTTTATTTTGGGAGAATATCCATATTATCCAGTGTATCTCACTAAGAAAACAATCTATTGCTATGTAAGAGCCCCCACAATCTTGTTTGGATATAAATATTAGCATTCTTTTCCTCACACATCTACAGGTCAGCTGGGATGGCTCTGTTGATCTTGGCTGAGCTCACTCATTCCTCTACAGAATGAGCTGGGGGTTGGCTCAGCTATATGGCTTTGCTTTCTGTGATTCTCATTTCCAGTGAGCAGCAGAGTGGCTGAGGAATTTTCTTCTTGTGGACATGGCAGAGGCACAAAACAGTAAGCAGAAATATAGGAAGCCTTTTAAGGCTTAGACTAGGAATTGACATGGTTTCACTTCTACTTCATTCAAGTGGTCAAAGCAAGTTATACGGTTGAATCCAAAATCAAGATACAAAATATATACTTTAGTGAGAGGAACTACTATAAAGTCACATGGCCAAGACTGTGGATGCATAATTGTGTTACTTGGGAAGCAGTAAAGTGTTGGCATGATAATCTAGTCCAGCACAGCCAGATTCATTTTATGTCTCAGTGTGCAGTTGTTGTGACTGAGCAGATGTAATCAGGCCTCCACGAGGGCTCTGAATCTGGAGCTGAATGGTGCAAAGTTGGAGAAACTTCTAACATTTTGCATCTCATTCATTCTAGCTATAGGTCCTAATGAAGCTTTCCCTACCATAAAAGCAGTCATGTGTTCCTGCTTCCTCCTCCAAGAAGTGTCTTAGTTTCTTAGTCCAAGAAGTAACACTTAGAAGAGTTTCCTAACCTGGGTATCAAGCCCCTTCAAACATTCCTCATGGGATACAGTTTTGATTCTCACATCATTTAGCTACTATCACCTGATACAGTCTTCTGAAAGTATACCCTAAAGTGGTCATATTGGAATACAGTCCTTCATGTGTGTGGGAAGTAGCAGAGTAAAGACAGCGTACCTTGTTGTAGAGACCATGCTTTCATTAACGGAGCCAACAGATTCCATTTGCTTCCACTACTAACTCAACATCTTTTTAAAGGCATTGTTTCTAAGAAACCTGCCCCATAGTTTATTTATGCAGTCACTTTGTCCTATTTTGAATTCAGAGTCCTTCTTCATTTGGGAATTGATTTCATTTACAAAAGGAAAAGAACCACCACCAAACTTGGGGTGAGTCATGCCCCTAGAAGTAAATTGGTCACTTGATCATTTTGTATCCTAGGTTTTGCTAGGAAAAATTTTGCCCCTTCTCTTCATCATACCCTCTTGGAACAGTGAAAAGCTTTTCCCTCGTCTCTTCTTCATCTCCAGGGATAATTGATGATTCTGTTTTCCCTTATGTTATAAGTATTTTACATACCCCCAAATAATTTCTTTGCTTAGGCTATCTGAATGCCTGTTTCAATTCCACTTTTTATTTCCTTCAAAGACAATTCTTGGGACCCAGAAGAGAATTAATATCTCTTAAATATTATCCATGGGCTATTATATTTTTTGAGGAAGCGTTATCTTCCTCAGATGAGAGAAGGGTTTCTGTAAAGATGAAAACTGACTTGTCCAAAGTTATACAGCTCGTCAATGGCAGAGCATGGAATAAAACCCAAGCCTGCCTAATTCCCATGATGACAGACAGCCTTTCTTCTACACCATGCTACACCAATAGCAGAAGGCCTACTATTGGCCTGGCTTCTGATATCTTAGATCTTCAGAACTAATAAGGCCATAAGAACAGCTGAAAGCAGCGATTTTATAACAGTGATCCTCTGCATCTAGGAGTTCCTCAAAAGTTACCTGACAAGCTTCCAGAAAAAGGAAAATAAAGAGGTAGTGGAGGACAGAAAAGGAAGGGAAGGAGTAAGTGAAGTGGAGGCCAATTAGGTAGAACTTTGGGCCCCTCAGATACATTTTAACCAGAATAGCTCAATTTCTATCTGTTTTATACCTCAGAGTTCCAACTAAGATTTTTGAAAGGGTTCCACTGCATTACAAAGTTCAAAAACCACCTATTTAAATGTACTCTCTTATTTTCCAGATCTATGATTCCAAAGAGAGGTTAGATGGTTGGCTCTGAGTCTCAGTAAATAGTGGTGCCAACCTACTCCCAGATATCTTGTCACACAATAGGGTATTTTCTCTTCTTTCTCTCCTTTAAAGCCTTCTAGAAACTAACTAACCAACCCAACCATATTTTCAATGTTAATGACCTTAAGGATTTAGATTGTTGTCCTTATTCTAGTCCTAGAGAAGCTTGAAATCACAGGCCTCTGCCTACGGAGTCCTTCCAGGAAAGAAAGGAAAAGAGGTATGAAATATTTAAATTTTACTGTTTGCTTTTTTGTTGGATTCTTAATATTGGTGGTCCTTGAGATGGAGGGAGAACTTGGCCCTCCATCACTCACCTTTTCAAACTAAAGACCAGACAGTCCAGGGACGTACCCAGGAGCGTTCTTGATGTGTTAAGAAAAAAGAATGCTGTCAATCTGGGAACTTAAGATGTTGGCTGAAAAAGAGGTGATGCTTGAACTAGTATTCTGAAAAGGATACTGATCTAGGATGTCTTGAGAAGGGGTGATTGAAAACTTCTCCCTCCCTCCCTCTCTCTCTAGACATAGGATACTGAGTTGCCCACAGAGTTGGATTTACAATTTTTTCCCTCAGCTTTCATTTTTTTTTATTATTATTAATATACAATTACATGAGCAACATTATGGTTACTAGACTCCCCCTATTATCAAGTCCCCACCATATACCCCATTGCAGTCACTGTCCATCACCGTAGTAAGATGCTATAGAATCACTACTTCTTTTCTCTGTGTTCCACTGCCTTCCTCGTATGCCCCCACCCCACACCCACCCCCACTACGTTACGTGTGCTAATCGTAATGACCCTTTCTCCCCCTTATCCCTCCCTTCCCACACATCTTCCCCAGTCCCTTTCCCTTTGGTAACTGTTAGTCCATTCTTGGGTTCTGTGAGTCTGCTGCTGTTTTGTTCCTTCAGCTTTTTCTTTGTTCTTATACTCCACAGATGAGTGCAATCATTTGATATTTGCCTTTCTCTGCCTGGCTTGTTTCACTGAGCATAATACCCTTTAGCTCCATCCATGTTGTTGCAAATGGTAGGATTTCTTTTCTTTTTATGGCTGAATAATATTCCATTGTGTATATGTAACACTTCTTCTTTATCCATTCTTCTACTGATGGACACTTAGGTTGCTTCCATTTCTTGGCTATTGCGAGTAGTGCTGCGATAAACATAGGGGTGCATATGTCTATTTCAAACTGGGCTACTGCAGTCTTAGGGTAAATTCCTAGGAGTGGAATTCCTGGGTCAAATGGTATTTCTATTTTGAGATTTTTGAGGAACCTCCATACTGCTCTCCACAAGGGTTGAACTAATTTACATTCCCACCAGCAAGTGTAGGAGGGTTCCCCTTTCTCCATATCCTCGCCAACATTTGTTGTTGTTTGTCTTTTGGATGGCAGCCATCCTAACTGGTGTGAGGTGATATCTCACTGTGGTTTTAATTTGCATTTCTCTGATGACTAGTGATGTGGAGCATCTTTTCATGTGCCTGTTGGCTACCTGAATTTCTTCTTTGGAGATGTGTCTGTTCAGCTCCTCTGCCCATTTTTTAATTGGCTTATTTGCTTTTTGTTTGTTGAGGTGCATGAGCTCAGGTCCTCCGCCATTTTTTAATTGGCTTATTTGCTTTTTGTTTGTTGAGGTGTATGAGCTCTTTATATAATTTGGATGTCAACCCCTTATCGGATGTGTCATTTATGAATATATTCTCCCATAATGTAGGATGTCTTTTTGTTCTACTGATGGTGTCCTTGGCTGTTCAGAAGCTTTTTAGTTTGAAATAGTCCCATTTGTTCATTTTTGCCTTTGTTTCCCTTTCCTGGGGAGATATGATCATGAAGAAGTTGCTCATGTTTATGTCCAAGAGATTTCTGCCTATGTTTTTTTCTAAGAGTTTTATGGTTTCATGACTTACATTCAGATCTTTGATCCATTTTGAATTTACTTTTGTGTATGGGGTTAGACAGTAATCCAGTTTCATTCTCTTACATGTAGCTGTCCAATTTTGCTAACACCAGCTGCTGAAGAGGCTGTCATTTCCCCATTGTATATCTATGGCTCCTTTATCATATATTAATTGACCATATATGCTTGGGTTTATATCTGGGCTCCCTAGTCTGTTCCACTGGTCTATGGGTCTGTTCTTGTGCCAGTACCAAATTGTCTTGATTACTGTGGCTTTGTAGTAGAGCTTGAAATCAGGGAGCGTAATCCCCCCTGCTTTATTCTTCCTTCTCAGGATTGCTTTGGTGATTTGGGGTTTTGTGGTTCCATATGAATTTTAGAACTATGTGCTCTAGTTCATTGAAGAATGCTGTAGGTATTTTAATAGGAATTGCATTGAATCTGTAGATTGCTTTAGGCAGGATGGCCATTTTGACAATATTAATTCTTCCTAGCCAAGAGTATGGAATGAATTTCCATTTATTAGTGTCCTCTTAATTTCTCTTAAGAGTGTCTTGTAGTTTTCAGGGTATAGGTGTTTCACATCCTTGGTTAGCCTTATTCCTAGGTATTTTATTCTTTTTGATGCAATTATGAATGGAATTGCTTTCCTGATTACTCACTCTGCTAGTTCATTGTTAGTGTATAGGAATGCAACAGATTTTTGTGTATTAACTTTGTATCCCGCAACTTTGCTGAATTCAGATATTAGATCTAGTAGCTTTGGAGTGGATTCCTTAGGGATTTTATGTAGAATATCATGTCATCTGCAAACAGGGTCAGTTTGAGTTCTTCCTTGCCAATCTGGATGCCTTTTATTTCTTTGTGTTGTCTGATTGCCATGGCTAGGACCTCTGGAACTATGTTGAATAAAAGTGGGGAGAGTGGGCATCCTTGTCTTGTTCCCGATCTTAAAGGAAAAGCTTTCAGCTTCTCACTGTTAAGTATAATGTTGGCTGTAGGTTTGTCATATATAGCCTTTATTATGTTGAGGTACTTGCCCTCTATACCCATTTTGTTGAAAGTTTTTATCATGAATGGATGTTGAATTTTGTTGAATGCTTTTTCAGCATCTATGGAGATGATCATGTGGTTTTTGTCTTTCTTTTTGTTGAAGTAGTGGATGATGTTGATGGGTTTTCGAATGTTGTACCATCCTTGCATCCCTGGAATAAATCCCACTTGATCATGATGGATTATCTTTTTGATGTATTTTTGAATTCATTTGCTAATATTTTGTTGAGTATTTTTGCATCTATGTTAATCAGGGATATTGGTCTGCAATTTTCTTTTTGTGGTGTCTTTGCCTGATTTTGGTATTAAGAGTGCTGTTGGTCTTGTAGAATGAGTTTGGGAGTATTCCCTCCTCCTTTACTTTTTGCAAAACTTTAATGAGGATGGTATTAGGTCTTCACTAAATGTTTGATAAAATTCAGCAGTGAAACCATCTGGTCCAGGCATTTAGTTCTTAGGTAATTTTTTGATTACCAATTCAATTTCTTTGCTGGTAATTGGTCTATTCAGATTTTCTGTTTCTTCCTGGGTCAGCCTTAGAAGGTTGTATTTTTCTAGAAAGTTGTCCATTTCTTCTAGATTACCCTGTTTGTTAGCATATAATTTTTCATAGTATTCTCTCATAATTCTTTGTATTTCTGTGGTGTCAGTAGTGATTTTTCCTTTCTCATTTCTTATTCTGTTTATGTGTGCAGACTCTCTATTTTTCTTGATAAGTCTGGCTAGGGGTTTATCTATTTTGTTTATTTTCTCAAAGAACCAGCTCCTGCTTTTATTGATTCTATTGTTTTATTCTTCTCGATTTTATTTATTTATGCTTTAATCTTTACTATGTCCCTCCTTCTATGGACTTTGGGCCTCATTTGTTCTTGCTTTTCTAGTTCATTGATTGTGAGTTTAGACTGTTCATTTGGGACTGTTGTTCTTTCCTGAGGTAGGCCTATATTGCAATATAGTTCCCTCTTAGCACAGCTTTTGCTGCATTCCACAGATTTTGTGGTGTTGAATTATTGTTGTCATTTGTCTCCATATATTGCTCGATCTCTGTTTTTATTTGGTCATTGGTCCATTGATTATTTAGGATCATGTTATTAAGACTCCATGGGTTTGTTGGCTTTTTCATTTCCTTTGTGTAATTTATTGCTAGTTTCATACCTTTGTGATCTGAGAAGCTGGTTGGTACTATTTCAATATTTTAAAATTTACTGAGGTTCTTTTTGTGGCCTAATAGATGATCAATTCTTGAAAATGTTCCATGTGCACTTGATAAGAATGTATATCCTGTTGCTTTTGGATGGAGTGTCCTGTAGTTGTCCATTAGGTCCATCTGTTCTAATATGTTGTTCAATGCCTCTGTCTCTTTACTTATTTTCTGTGTGGCTGATCTGTCCTTTGGAGTGAGTGATGTGTTGAAGTCTCCTAAAATGCATGCATTGCATTCTATTTCCCCCTTTAATTCTGTTAGTATTTGTTTCACATATGTAGGTGATCCTGTGTTGGGTGCATAGATATTTATAATAGTTATATCGTCTTGTTGGACTGACCCTTTTATCATGATGTAATGTCCTTCTTTGTCTCTTGTGACTTTCTTTGTTTTGAAGTCTATTTTGTCTGATACAAGTGCTACAACTCCGCTTTTTTCTCACTATTAGTTGCATGAAATATCTTTTTCCATCCCTTTACTTTCAGTGTGTGTATGTCTTTGGGTTTGAAGTGAGTCTCTTGTAGGCAACATATAGATGGGTCTTGTTTTTTTATCCATTCAGTAACTCTATATCTTTTGATTGGTGCATTCAGACCATTTACATTTAGGGTGATTATCGATAGGTATGTACTTATTGCCTTTGCAGGCTTAAATTTATGGTTACCCAAGGTTCAAGGGCAATTCCCTTACTATCTACAGTCTAATTTAACTTACTTCATATGCGATTACAAACACACGTAAAGGTTCTTTTTTTTCCTCCTTTTTCTTCCTCTTCCATTCTTTGTATGTTATGTATCATATTCTGTACTCTTTGTCTTTCCTTGGGTGCCCTCTATTTAGCTTTAGGAATACTTTCATCTATAGGAGTCCCTCCAAAATGCACTGTAGAGGTGGTTTGTGGGAGGTAAATTCTCTCAGCTTTTGCTTATCTGAAAATTGTGTAATGCCTCCTTCAAGTTTAAATGATACCCTTGCTGTATAGAGTATTCTTCGTTCAAGGCCCTTCTGCTTCATTGCATTAAATATATTATGCCATTCCCTGTGGCCTGTAAGGTTTCTGTTGAGAAGTCTGATGATAGCCTGATGGGCTTTCCTTTGTATGTGATCTTTTTTCTCTCTCTAGCTGCTTTTAAAAGTCTGTCTTTATCCTTGATCTTTGCCATTTTCATTATTATATGTCTTGATGTTGTCTTCCTTGGGTCCCTTGTGTTTGGAGATCTGTGCACCTCCCTGTCTTGAGAGACTATCTCCTTTCCCAGACTGGGGACGTTTTCAGCAATCACCTCCTCAAAGACACTTTCTACCTCTTTTTCTGTCTCTTCTTCTTCTGGTACCCCTATAATGCAAATATTGTTCTGTTTGGATTGGTCACACAGTTCTCTCAATATTCTTTCATTCTTAGAGATTCTTTTTCTCTCTGTACCTCAGCTTCTTTGTATCCCTCTTCTCTAATTTCTATTCCATTTACCGTCTCTTCTACTATACCTAATCTGCTTTTAAATGCCTCCACTGTATGTTTCATTTCAGATATGGAATTTCTTAATGATTGAATCTCTGACTTAAATTCATTCCTGAGTTCTTGAATATTTTTCTGTACCTCCATAAGAATGTTTATAATTTTTATTTTGAACTCTCTTTCTGGGAGATTTGTGAGATTTTGGTCTGAACCATGTTCTTTTGACGTTTCATATTTCTGTGTGGTGCCCACTAGTGCGCAGAAGCTCTAGTCTGTGGAGCTGCTCAGCCCCTAGAGTGAGGCTGGGGGTCGTAAGGGAGCAGAGCTGGTGCCTGGTGGGGAGGAGAAAAGATCTGTTTCCTGATTCCCACCTGGGGTGCCTGTCTCCAGTGTCAGAGCCAGTGGGCCAAGCACAGAGGTATAAACCTCTGTGCTTTGTGTCTTTAGCTGTTGTAGGTGGGGCCTCCCTCTGGCTGGCCTGACACCAGCACAGTGACTGCCAGTTTGCAAACTGGTCCTGGCAGGCTAGAAGGAAGGTGCAGCAGTCTGTGTGTCACAGTGAGGGGTTCGGAGCTGAGTAGGCAGCCAGGGGGATGGAGCACCTGAAGCTCCTCAAAGTTCCCAACCAGCTGGGTAGAGTGCACCCAGACAACCTTAACCTTGTTCAGCTCTCCCTTCTCCCATGCAGCAAGCTCCGCCTAAACCCCGCCCCTTAAGCAGCCCTGTAGCTGCCAGGAAGCCTCTCAGACTGCCTGCCTTTCCTCTGACACAGAGCTGTCAGATGTGGATCCCCTCCTCCACAAATGGCCAGAATGTCAGTTTCTCAAGCACTCTGCCTGTCCTAGCTCCCCAACATCCAGAGCACCACACACTAGATTTCTGCTCACAAAGCACATCTCCAGGGCTGGGTGTTCAGCAGTCCCAGGCTTCCACCTCCTCCCTGCTCCGTTTCTCTTCCTCCCGCTGGTGAGCTGGGGTGGGGGAAGGGCTTGGGTCCCGCTGGATTAAGGCTTTCATATGTTACCCTGTTTCATGAGGTCTGCTCTGTTTGTGAATTGTGTAGGCAGTCTGGTTCAGCCTTCTTTCTTTTTGCTGTCTTAAGGTTAGTTGTATTAATTAACTATATTTTTGTGCTGTTGTGGTTTTGGGAGGAGCTCTCCATCTCACCTCTCATGCCGCCATCTTGAATTCGCTTCCAGCTTTCACTTGTATAAGACTTGTTTTCTCAGAATGGAAACTCTTGAAGTTTAATTTTTAAGCTAATAGCATTTCTTAGAAGAAAAACCTTGAAAAGCCTTGTGATATAATGAATCACTGAATTGAAGGGCAATTAGAAAGTCCTTTCAAGGAGGGAGCACACCAGCTCCAGAATGAGTTAATTGTGGAGCTGACCTCATGCAAGTGGCTGTTCGCTGTGCAGGTGTAAACCTCCCAAGGAGATAACTATGCAACCCAATGACAGCCAGTATCTTGGTGGAAGTTCAACCATACACGGTTGGTTATGTGATTATTATCAGGTTGTTATTACATAATAGCCAACCTTATTAGGCTGCTTACTATGGGCCAGGAACTGCTCTGAATGCTTTATATGTTTTCACTCATTTAATTCTTTTAAGAGATGAGAAAATTGAAGTAAAGATTAAGTAAGACGGAGAGCTGGGCTTTAGATACGCTGCACTGCATTTCTAGGACTTCAGTAATTGAAGCTATAAAATAGAAGAGATACTCATCTTCACGATCAATAAAAAGATAATTAAAAAATCCCAAGTTTTGTCCTATTAAATAAGAAAAAAATAAGAAAATTTGAAGTACAACACCCAGTGCAGATAATTACATACATTGTGATAAAGCTACCTACACTGAGTGATAATGTACATATAATATATATAATGTATATACATACAATGCCTGATATATGCTAAGCTTTCAGTGTTTGTTATCTGCTACTGCTAGTTATTACTCTTATCACTTCACATTTAATGAAAATATAACACCCATGAGCTATGTGACTTTAGGCAACTCGCTTAGCCTCTCTGATTTCTCTGAATCTCATCATCTCCATTTGGAAATAAGCAGATCATGGTATCTACCACAAATGGTTCTTGTGAATTTCAGGTACAATAATATGTGTAAAGGTCTTAGCACAGTGCCTGGTGCACAATAACCACTCAGCAAACAGAAGCCACCAATTTTGTTACTGTTAATATCATTACTGCACATAGTTTGCCTGCAGCATTGAAAATGTGAGCCATCCTTTTGGAAAACCATTGGGATAAATTCAAATACTAAGAGTCATGAAGAGGCTTATTTCTATTTATGGGAATTCATTATAAGTTGAGAAGTGATGTGCAAATTGCTTTGGTAGGATTGTCTCCAATAATCCTGTGTTTTAGACAAAGAAGGATAGCCACCCAACAATTCTCTGAATAGAGTGGAAACTGGAGCCATACACCAGCATCCAGCATAATTCTTCCCTTACAACTGTTTGATAATCAGTGGTCAGGCCCTGGAACAAATCTGATTTAGAGCTTTTAAACCTGTTATTACTATATGTGGATTAAAATAACATACTTTTAAAAAATATAATGGTATAGACTAGAAGATCTATCATGTTATAGAAGCACCTATTTATATTGAAGATTTTTATTTGATAAATTTTGCCCATAAATATGAGAAAATTGAAAACTTCATCTGATGCTAATGCACAGAATTGCTCTAGTGGTTAATATTGGATTTTGGGGGGAAAATGTTTAAAGCATGATTGCTTAAGGCATTTTTGTTTCTTTGAAGATATTTCTATTCTCTCAGAGCTGAAATTTTGGAAAAGTATGAACAGAGTGAGACTTGGTATTTCAGCTTTACTTGTTTGTATCTTGGCAGCATGGTCTATAACAATTTGGCATACTTACTATCCAGAGAAAGTGGGGGAGCATTTTCTCTTTGGAAGAAAGCTGAATGGCCTCTTTGACCCAGAAAAGTTGAGAATAATTTGTTTTAAAGGTAAGAAATTTTGCCATGTTAAAGAAAAAAAATGTGGTTGCAATTGCCCAATTTTTAGAGAGCAAGAACAAAAAGTTAAGTACACTGAGAGTCTCATTTAATGTCGTCCTCAGGGACCAAACCAAGGAATCTTCAATGTGAGCATAGGTTTCCAGGTTTTCTAGTAATTCCTCGAACAGAGTCTAAATAAGACTTAATTTTAGCTAAACTCTCATGTCATAAGTTTTTCTTAAAAGGAAGGACAAACAGAAAATGGAATTACAAAATGTGTTACAGGTAAGGTAACTTAGGCTAAGAGGGGTTTAAGAGGTTTCTTCAAGGTCATTCAACTAGGAAAGAGGAAGAGCTTATATTTGAATTCAGGTTCATCCTATTCCAAAGCTCATTTGATTGCTAAGCAGATATTTATTTTGTACCTACTGTGTGTTAGTGCTATGATCTGAGGAAAAGTGTTGGCTAAGATTAAGCACAATCCTGACCTTGGGTAGATTACATTTTGATAGGGGAAACAGATATAAAAATAATGATTGGGAAAATAACTAGTATTACACCAAATGCAAGGAAGGAAAAGTGAACTGTCAGTAAAGGGGTATGCCAAGAGACCTGACCTGGTCTGGGAGTTCAAAGATCTTCCTCAGAAGGATACAGTTATGTGGGGATATGAAAGATTAAATGAAAGTATCTACACTGTATCAGTTCCCAAAATTCTACTTGTATATACTTTTATATAGGTGTTAAAATGATACCCAGTTAGAAAATATTTATGTATCAGACATAAAGTTATTAACCACAATATGTAAAGAACTTCTACAAATCAATAAGAAAACGTTCAGCAGACAAATGAAAGCTATTAACGGAAAAGTTTATAACAGGGAGACAGAAACGGAACACCATTTATTATATATTATATTAAATTAACAAACATGAAGAAATTTCACAAAAGACCCATGACAATGTGGGGAAACAGTCACTTTCTAAAACTAGTAAAGTGAATAAGTATAACATGTACAGCCACTTTGGAGACTGATACACTCTATGACACAATAACTGTGTTTCTTTGTTGTTTACCTTAGAAAAACATTCACATACAAGCATGAGGAGACATGCATGATACTTTATTTAACCTTATCTATAATAGAGAACAAAAAAGGAAATAATCCAGATAGTCATCAGTAAAGAAATGAGTAAAATATATTTTGATGTTTCTAATCCTATTCAATATCACATAATTTTTCTAATGAGTGACTTTGGTCTATATATAACTAACAAATAAACATTCAAGACATATTTTTCATTGATTTATGGTTGAGTCCACATTGCACAACAATGCATACAGAATGATATCATTTATGCTAAAGACTCCCAACCACACCATTTAGTAGTTTTCCAGAGCCATATTCATATGTAGAAAAGCATTAAAAAGTATAGAAGAATCACAGTATACTCACTATGGTGCTTGCCTCTGAAGAAGACAGGCAGATGGGAATTGGGGAATTTCTCCAAGAAAAATTGTTGGAAATTTACCTATGATATTTTAGAATAGCTTTTTCCACACACAGACAGGAAAAATGGAAACATTTCCACGTAAATGGGAAAAAAGGAATTTCTGGCACATAAATTCATTCAAAAATTACTTGTGCAAATAAAGGCTAATAAAAATAAAGAGAAATGTTGCTTACTGAGTGACAGCATTCCCCAGTAAGAAAACGGAGGCCTAGTTCATCACCACTTTCCAAAAAAAAAAGAAGAGTTTCCACTTGTGTTAGATATTATGGCTGAACCACGCGGCACCTGAGGTGTAACTGAACCCCTGGGATGGTAATGATAATATAATACTGCTTTCCATTTGTTCAGAACTTTGCAGTTTTCAAAGTACTTTCCCCATGCATTATCTGCCTGGATTCTCACAACGGCCTTATGAGGATGCACTTCTACTTCCCACATGATGCTCAAGAGTACAGGAAAGAAAACAGATTTCCAAGATTCCATAAACAGACATACACATACACACAATGACATTTCTTCAAGGGTCATGAACAGCCTTATTGTAGGGGTCCTTTTGTACATATGGTCATTCCTCTGGTTGGGCAGATGTAGGATGGAAAATGTTAATTTGGAGAATTTGTGTGCAGTTGTGTAACCTATTTGATTTTTGCCTCTGAAATCAGAGAGCTATATCACTTCTGAAAACTTGACTCTCACTGCTTGGAATTAGGCAATCTAATATTCCACTTTGCTTGTACTAATGCAAGACCTTGAAGAAGGAGGAGGGATGTGTTCCACCATTTCTGGGACTTGTGTCTTCTCTTCTCCATGATAAAATTATCATTACCCAAATATTAATTATTGATAGTGCATTTTGGTTAGGCAGTAGTGTTGCAACTTCTAATGGAGTTGGAGATTACTTACAATATGAGTTCACACTTAGAAGGCTCTGCTCAATGCTCATGCCTGATAAGAGGCAGTATAGCTTAGTAAAGGGCAATGGGCATGGTCATCAATGATCAAAGGGCTAGACTCAGGAACACCTGAATTATTATTTTGCCTTTGCTATTTACTAGCCATGAGACTCTGGGTACATAAAATTACTTCTGTAAGTTTCAGCTTCCACATCTGTAAAATGAGACTTCAAAAAGCAGACTCTGAACCCAATCACATCTTGGCTCTGCCACTGTCTTCCTGTTTCATAGACAAGCTACTTAATCTTTCTTTGCCTTACTTTTCTCATCTATATGAGATGTGTTAATTGTGCCCACATTAAAGGGTTTCTGTGATAAATGAGTTCATATATATGTATGAATAGTACATACATGTGTGTGTGTGTGTGTCTGGTACATAATTCTCATAAGTGTTAGCAACTATTATGCCCTTAACATAGTATGAAGCACACAGTAAGTCTTCAGTAAGTGGTAATGGATGCTAGTAATGCTACTTATACAACTGACATTCAGAAAGGAATTTTTCAGATTCAGACAAACATGAGGCCAGATTCCTCCACCCAGGGATAAGGGAAAGTGATGCTCAGTAGATGACTGTTAGTGAATGACTAATAAATGCAAATGTCCTCAGAAACCCAAATAAATGCCTAGATGAGATGCAGAGTCACAAAAACACTTCAGTGAAAGTTTTATGGACTTCCCATGTCACAGTTAGGCAGAGTCCCCAGGTGGGCCTTAACGTGGACCCGAGAGAGGGACTGGGAAGGATGAGTGGGAGATAGGAGCCCTACGAGACCATTTATAAGCCTGGCTAGAGCTCTGAATAAACATGGAGAGAATTCTAGCAAGAATCATCTGTGATGTTTTCCCCCATAAATAGGCCAAAAGCTTATTATTAGAAACACTTGGGGTGTGATAAAATCCAGCATATCTCATTTTAACGTTGATAATTAATCCACCCCCAAAATATTGAGGACTTACTATGGCCCAGCAGTATCCTTGGCACTGGGCATACAACTGGGAGCATACTGGACATGACCCCTAGCTTCATGGGACTAACAGTCTAAGGGGAAACATAAGAAAGAGGGCAGAGGGCTCTACAGGAGTACAGTGAGCTGTGAGGGGCATGAGGAAACCCAGGAGAGCAGAGAGAGTTCCCAAGAAGGAAAAGGGCTTGGCTGAGTAGCTGGGAGAAATTAAAGACGAGCATTCCAGGAACAGGGAAAATTGTGGGAGAGGGTTCAGGGGAGAGGTGCATTTTAAAGACAATTAAAAAAAAAACAGGTTGGAGCCAGAGTATCCCTGGGACATGTGAAGTAATAACAAATCTGAGGTCTAGGGCATTAAGACACTGCCCAAGTTTACACAACAGGCTGCATGCCCAAGTTTGTCCCACCACACACTGCCCTATTTCCTTGCACACAGTGCTGCTGGCATTGTATTCCCACAATGGCCAATGGCAAGTGACACACATGCCCTCAGGAAGCAGTCACCAATGACACCATATCCTCTTTTAGGGTTTGGCCCAGAGCCCTTTCTTTCAGGTATACAGTCTCATTTATCTCTAACCTTTCATTTACTCACATCAAAACCCATCACACTTGAATTTTATAGTCATTCATCCTTTCACGTTTCCTGCCTTTGATGTATTTAACAGCCACCTGGGCACCATTTGGAGGATGTATTCTTATGACTGATTTGCTAAATGTACCCTCAAGAGAAAGGCCTGACTGAAATTCCATCTACTTCTGTTCAGTCTTTTGATTAAGATTCAAAATTAGGCTACAAAACACACTTGCTTATTGTGATCTTTAGAGAAAGAACTGTATTTCCCTGTTGCCAATTTGTGTGTAGGGTGGAAAATGCTGAGATGTCACGTGTTTTTCTCTTCATGATGCTAAGACAGTATTAAATTTCCCGTGAAAAAAGTGGAAGGCATTAGTGCTTGGTCCAGTTTAAAGGCTTTCATCGGTTTCTAATCGACAGTGAGATAGTACTCATGGAAACACCAGTATAGAGCCCAGAGAGTGCTTGCTATTAGCTATAATGATAGTTCTTAATTAGCAAGCACCTCCTATGTTCCAAGGAGTTTTTATGTACACATTAACAACAATCCTTACACCAATCCTGCCAAGTCAGAATTATCAGCCCTACTTCATACATAAGAACAGTGAAGGAAAGAAAAAGGAAGTGATTGGCTAAATAAAAGTGGCAGAGGTAGAGTTTTGACTTTGGTCTGAAAAGATAGCAGGATCTGTTGTTTTGCATGACATCCATATATCTATTTAAAAATTAAAAGCATGTTGATTTTCCTTTGGCAAATCACCCCCACTGCACTCTGAATCCATAGGGTTTCCCAGGCGCTGATGGAAGGCCCTGGCTTCCCACGTAACACCCACCTGGCCAATGAGGATACCCTACCCCCCCAACGACAGTGATTGGCTCTGTGGACACATGACCTATGTGAGCCAATCAGAGCCAATGAACATCAATATCACTGAGTTGGCTCGAACCATTGGTAGAAGATCAGTACTTAAGCTGGGACGATATAAGCCCCATACTGTTAATAGCCATCTTTGAGAGGCGCTGCCTCAGAGTGAAGTCAACCTGACATCATTTGGACTCTGCTCAGTCACGTAGAGCCTAATAATTCCCTATTTCCCTTCTTTTTTATTTGGAACCAAAAGTGGCTTGTCTAAAAATGGAGCCCAAACTAACACTCCATCCATTTAATATATTTTTTCACAATGTAGTATGTACAGGGGGTTACTCAGTAAAATATATTCTTTTATTCCTAATTTCTCTGTCAGCAACTCCAAAGAGATCACTTTTACTCTTGCTGATCATAATTTGATAAAAGTAAAAGCCCAGATGTAGCCAAACATCTGAATCTCATCATGAAAAGGCCAAAAGACTGATTTTGAAGGTCAAAATGATTGTTTTATTAAAATACAATAAAAACAAATAAAATATAATATAATAAAAACTTCTCTATAAGCCTTTTTTTTCTATTTGTGGGAATTTGTGTTATGTGAACAGATTTCTTAATAGCTTTGGGAATATAATACTGAGTTTCTGGACAAAAATCTAGTTAACTCTTGGGACCTAATGAGGCTTAGTCTCTGTAGAGTCACACTATAAATAAGTGCACCTTTCAAAAAATATACATATATTTAAAAAGTTACTCCAAACATTACTTGTGCTTATGAAAAATATTAAATGGGGTGGATACTGTGATGTGCCACCCAGATATTGCTTCAGGAATAAGGAACACGTTTGCCTAGCTGTGGGTCATGTCACTGGCAGACAGCACAACTTTGGGGACTGCCTCAGCTGAAAGGGACCATCTTACCCAGGGTTGCTCCCTCTTCTGAGGACAACCCACATTCAGTGACTGATCATGGGCACAAAGGTCTGGGTCCCTCAACCCAATAGGAGATAGCTCTGAGGGATTATCCTGTCTTCAGAACTCCCTACAAGGTCAGCTAAAATCTTTCTAGTGACTACACTGTAGCTCATATTCTTCCTCTGGCCGACCCTGCTTCCTCTTCCAGGTGTTGTTCAAACTGGTAATGTCATGAGTACTATAGTCTCTGATTCAGGGTAAGCTTCCTGGGAAACTCACCTTTAACACAGAACAGCATATTCCCCAAAGCTTTTTCTCTCCCCTCAATCTCTCACACCCCAGAAATGCTCACTTCAAACCCCCAGTTCCCTGCATAATCACTGCCCCATACATCTTTCTTCCTATTGCTCTCACTCCTCTTTCCAGTCCAGTTCTTTGATAAACTAAGTACTCTGACTCTGTTCCTATCTTCTTTCCCACTCTTTCTTTCTCTGCCCACTCTCCAAATTCTGAAACTGGGCTAGTAAAGGGGAGTCTTTGGCTGGCTAGAGGGATAAGGAGGATATAGAGGACATATTCGAAGATGCTCCAATCACATAGGATCATAATGATGCTAAAGTTTTTTTTACATAGCAGTAAACTTAAGTATGGGAAAAGGAGGGGGGCTGCAGTGACTGGTGGCATTCAGAGATTATTAAGTGAATATGATAATGAAAAACCCTAAAAGATAAGAGATATGAAGTACATTCATGAGAACATCACATATTTGTATCCTCCCTTCTAAATATCTTGCAGTTCTAACATAATTGTGTGGTTTAAAAAATGTGTATTTAAAAAAATAGAGTGATTGAAAGAAAAACAGCTGTAGACTTGGTTATAAGGCAGTACAAGCATATGGCAAAAATTGCAGAGATGGTGTGTAAATAGATAACTTATAGAAAACTCATTCTTATGGCTTTGTTGTGAGGATTCAGGTCAGATCATTACACAAGCATAAATGCTGTGAGTGGAAGGTGTGTTTTGCTCTATGAAACAGTGCATTAAAGGATAGTCCCAATTTAAAGAGATGGCAATTTTCCTAAGATGACTACCAGGCCAAATAAAACCTGCTCCAGAGGGGATTCCTGAAGGACAAGGCCATTTGTTTTGAAAAAAAAATCCTAGTTATCTGGAAGGAAGAGCAGAGGCCACTTGGCAGGGTCCTGCTGTCAGGCTGAGGTTTTCCTGTAATCCGAGGTGTGCCATCAGCTGCTGAGGCAGACAGTATGCTTTGTGGCAAGCCTGCTGTGCTAACCTGTGGCAGTGCCATGCTCATTCTGCAAGAGCAGCCTCCGGCTCCCACCAGGATGACCCAGGCTGGCTGTGCAGCTACATCCCTTAAGGCTGACCCAGGTCAGTAACCCAGAATGGAAGCTCATTGGAGCACAGTGAGTCATGGTCAGGTTTGCATGTTAAGGAAAAAAAAAAAAGAACAAGAAAAAGAAAAAAAATAAAGGAAGAAAGGAAGTAAATATAATCCAACTCTGCTTTTACTCTCATTGAAGATAATTACAACCAAACAAGAAAATTAAATGTCAAAGTGCCAGACTATATTATAATTAAACAAACACTGAGCAGGTTTCAGGAACATTAAGAATGTCATCTAAACGATTCAAACAAAGCTTGTTAACAAGGAAGGCAGACACATTGTCATTACTCCAGAACTCAGCACTGCCCCAAGCTTTCTAAGATGGCAGGCAGCAATGGAACACGTGGACTCCTACAAGGTGGAGTAAATTAATTTCTTTATTTTTGGGGTGAGTAGCTTAGCAGCTAAGGCAGAAACTGTGGGGTCAATTAAACAGGGTTCAATTCCCACTCAGCCACTTTGCATATGCATGCTCTGTGCCTCCATTTCTTATCCATAAACTAAGGATTAATAACAGATGGTTATGAGAAATGTGTAAAGCCATTCACAATGGAGCCTTATTTGCAGTAAATACTGTGCATGCTAGCTATGTGCTACCAAAATAATTAGTACTGACCATAGACCTGATGCCCTACAGGGACCCAATAGGTGTCAGATGAGATGAAATGGACTTCTAGCTATTTAGAATTCCCAAGATAGAATTCAACATTCATCCAGCAAGGTCTTGACAGGGCTAACATTTCGTCTTGAGTCTCTCAGCTTTGACAGTCTATACAAGACTTTTAGCTCTGTGAGGTTAAGAATCATATTTGGTTTTTCTCTGTAGACTGACTTACACATAACATGTGCTTCAAAAGAGCTGCTGACTCCATCATTAAAAGAATAAATGGCATATCATGTATGTTTCTCCAAACTTGCTAATAGAAGGTTTTTTTTCTACTTGGCCTCATGTAAAGTCTAACCACATATCCCCAATCCTCAGTCACTACATCATTTGAAAACATTTTCTAGATGAATTTTGAAAAAAACATAAATTAGTGGTAGCAGGGAGAAGACCTAAAGGTGCTATTAATGTTACAGCCAACTTCTGAGCTTATGTTTCTTCAGTCTGAAGGGAAGAGTTCTAAGAGAACTTTCAATTTACTGAATGATTTCATGTCCATTCCATCACTTAATTTTCACAAAAATTCCGAGAGTTTAAGCTGGTGATTCTCAAAGTGTGGGACACATTCTTAGAATGAAAGGTGATATTTGGTAATATGCAATATTAAATGACAATCAGATCATTTAAAAATTTCTCCCTTTTCAATTATTTTTTAAGATTTCTTATTACATCAAAGGAGAAAGTCTCAGTTTGGTGTAAGCATGTCCTTAGTGACTCCATAATACTTATTAACAATATCTGAGAAAGGGAGAGAGGGAAGGAGGAAGGGAAAACAATGGAGGGGTGGGGGGCAGCACATAACTGTCACCTTCAAAACACTGTGTAGTATTGAGGTAGAATTTAATGATAATGTTTTCTTTGTTGTATATTTTATTTATCTTCAGAGTTACCTACTTAAAGAAGATAGTAAGTAAATAATAGTATAGGAGGTATTGATATAATGCAAAAATCCAGCAAGTGGTTTTAAGGGACGGAAGTTATATTCACACTCTGCATCAGGTCACAAAGCTGTAAGTGTGTGAGCTGGGGCCATGGGACCTCTCAAATCTAAACCAGTGCTCTTTCCACCTCAAGAATGCTCTTAATTAGCATTTCAGGGATAAGTCTGAGCAGGGGTAAAGCGCTCTCCTCTCTAGTTAGGAGGATCTGATTCAATAGTCCAGCTTCAATGCCACTAGCTATGGTTTACTGGGCAAGTTATGTAACATCTCTATCTTAACATTTCTTAACCCTCATAGGGTTGTTATGGTGTTTCAGTGTTTGAGAAAAACTAATATCAAACACTCAGCACAGTCCCATACATGTAGGAGCTCTGTAAATGTCTGCTCAAAATATGGATTACAAAGCTGGAGGCATCACATGTCCTTATTTCAAACTAAGTTACAAAGCTATAGTAATCAAAACAGTCTGGTACAGGGATAAAAACAGACACACAGGCCAGTAGAACAGAATCAGGAGCCCAGAAATAAACCCACACATGTACACACAATATTTGATGAGGGTGTGTGGGTAAAATTGTAATATTTCCAGAATATCTTGCCTGGCTTTAGTACATCTGCATATCAATAGGCATTCAGAGGTGGAAAGAAGTATGGCTTTAGTGCATTTGCATATCCTCAGGGGTGGAGAGAAGTTCTTCTCCATATCAGTGGGTAATTACCTTGGCAACAGAGGGCTTTTCTGTACCTGAGATGTGACAGGGAGTGCCGGTTTTGCTTCTGCTGGAGCAGGAAAAAGAGAAGGCCCCAGAATGCAGTTTGTAAGCAGTAAACGGATTTAAAATTTTATTTCTCCATTTGACTGATTTCGGTTTTTAGAGGTATTTTGCCCTGGGATTTCCTTTCCCCGGATTTACAGGGTGTCAAGAGCGCACAATGAAAAAGGATTGTCTCTTCAATAAATGGTTTTGGGAAACTGGATACCCACATGAAAATGGATTGTTATATCATTCACAAAAATGAACTCACAATAGATTAAAAACTTAAATGTAAGTTTTTAAGTTCCACGATATACCTGATAACTAAAAAATTCAATCAGCAATCCAGAATGTTGGAAATTCTTTAAAACAAACAACAACAACAAAAATCCCTCCTTTTTCAATAAATAAATGGCAGGTAAAGAAAGTATAAACCAGCCCCAGGAGGAAAAAGGAGTAGACAAGATATTTCATTATTCCTCATGCTAAGTATACCATAAATACTGGAAATTATATATAAAACAAACATAAGGAGATTCTTGAAAGTAGTAAAGAACAACACAGACTGGCTAGGGACCCTGGAACTGAAGAAACAACAAGGAGGTGGGTTCCCTGCATTTTCTTTTTGCCTCATGTATCCCAGACATGGAGATTAAGAAACCAGCAACATGAAAACACCAAGGGGTTCAGACAAAAAACATCCCAACAGAAGTCTACTTTCTCCAGACAAAGGTCTAGGAAAAGAACACAGTCTCAGAACATGACATCCCGGACTGCTGCTTTAGCTGGCTTCCTCTGATACCACTCCATCAGGGAAGTAGGGAATGCTGCCTTATTTTGCCAGGTAGGATCAGAAGTCCAGGTTTCCCACCCAGCCTCTCTGGCACCTAAGGGGCAGAAAGAATACTTGTCCCTGTTGGTGGGGATGGGAGTAGGAAATCCCACTTCCCCCTAAGTCTCTGATACATTCTTGGCTTGGAGGTAGGAATGCCCTTCACTGTTCTTTGTACTGACACCATGAGTATGAGGGATGGCCTTGTCACTATTAGGCAATGGTGACAGTCCTGACTCTACAAGGCTTCTTCTGACACCACTTCAAGATGGGTGCCTCAATATTGGCTGAGGATGTGGGTGGAAGTGGGTCTTTTTACTGCTCAGTGGGCATGAAGGTCCTGGTTCCCCACTGAGCCTTCTTTGTCACCAAGAGTGGGGGAGGGGGGGAGAGGGTTACTGAATTTGAAAGTTTAGGCTTCCTATTTGACCTTGCTGGGGAGGGTAGAGGTGGGGTTCACAGTTGTTTTCAGCGGTGTTCTACTGGTATAGAGGTGCTACGTCTAAAAGTTTTCTGTCCTGCCAGATGGAACAGAGCTTCAAGGATGTGTGGGGTGATAACAAAATATCTAACATTCGTGTCATTGGAGTCACAGAAGAGAAGAAGCAAGCTGAAAAGGTACTCAAAAAATCATGGTTGAAAATTTTCCAAATTCATCAAGAGAATCACCTCGGTGACCAGTATGTGTTGGTTTGTTCTTCTACTTTGTTTTGTGTATGCTTGCAAAGTTCCACGATATAAAGAGTTTTTAAAAAAAGAAAGAATTTGAAGGTGAATAGATTTTTCACTGTTTGATTAATGTTATTTAATGCAATGACTTTAGGCAATTTAAAGCCACATCATGAGACAGTGTATTAGATAAACTGTAAGTACCCATTCAATTATAAAACTAATTGTAAATATCTATAATTTATGTACAAAAATACATATGAAGGTATTCTTTTTTGAGAATATACCACTGCACTGTACAGATTTTCTTTCTAAAATGTTTGATTTTATGATTTTATACTAAATGCAATGTGAATCCATAGATCAACTCTGAAGAATCAAAACTTGAACATTTTATTCTTTACTTTCTGAATCAATACTAATGAGACTTCTGAGTGAACCTGATTTGTTTAATATTTTGTGCCAATTATTTTGCCAGTCCAAGTTTTTCATATTCCCTTAATTTCCATTATACTTATTTTTTTAAAGATTCAACTTGGCAGTAAGGGGAAAATTCATGAAACAAAACATTCTGTATAACGATTCTACAGTGCTTTGCTAAGTATAAAACCATGTAATTAATGTTTTCATTTAATAACATAGATTTCAATTTTCTGGAGCATTGTGTCTTCATGAAGCAGGGTTTTAAGCATCTAAAACATATCTCACTTGGTTTGCTTTATCCTTGCTGCTTGATTCTTTAAAATTTTTTTTCACCTTTTATTTTATAGTACACTAAAACAAAGACATTAACCCAAAGTACGTGATTTCATTAAAGATGATAGGTTGCCATTCCTTTGCTGAAATGTGCTATTGTCCTGAAGCTATTTTATTCTATCTTTCTAGGCTGTCAGATTCAGTTAAACCTGATAATTAAACCTATTAAATAAGACCTGCTTTCTCACCTGAAAGTGACTTCTAACATTGGAAAAAGTTGCCTTCTAAACCTAGAATTATAAAGTTTGTTTAATTCTCAGGAGACTAGAGCTACTGGCTCAAAAGCTGGTAATAAAATGCCATATCTTGTTGAGATATTTTGCTAGAGAGCATTTTTCTGGTGCTTTTTGAAAATTGAATATTTATCTTTCATGTGCTCTTTGTTAAATAAATGTTTAATTCGTTTACCAGCAGAAATGTTTCATAAATGCTATCTTTATTATATAACATCAGAATCTATCAACTCTACCAACATAGTATTGGTTTTTCTTTTAACTTTTTTGTTGACAATTTAAAAATGAAACCACCCCTGAACTTACACATAACTAAGTCAGTTATACTTGGTAAAATGGGATGTTCAAGAAAGTGATAAAGAAGGGAAATCAGTCTAAGGCATGACTTCGTGAAAAACACTATAATGAAAATACAATGACTTGACTCTTTGTTTAGCATTTCTTACATGCCAGGAGCTGTTTTATGCATCAGGAATATTACAGCAAATTAGACAACGATGGGCCTCATTTTTTCAAAGCTTATATTATAGTGGAGGAGAGAATTAAAAATAATATATTTTCAGGTACTAACTAGTTGCGTGAATCAAACAAAAGGAAAGTGATAGAAGTAGAAGGTGATATATGTAGCTACTTTAGATTAAATGATCAACAAAGGTCACTGATGAGTTGGCACTTGAGCTAAAGCCTCAAGAAGGAGAAAGACCCCATCATGTGGCTATCTGGAGGGAGAAGGGAGTGGCAGGTTCAAGCAATGTTTGGGGCTGAGAGTTAAGCAAGTGCATAGGCACTGGAGTGGGAAGTTTCTTTCTTTTACAGAAACAGAAAGCAGCTCACCTTAGTCACTCAGGTAAAGAAAGGTCTGCAGTGAGGTAGAGAGATGGGCAAGTGGTCATATCATGCAGGACCTTGTAGGTCATGATAAAAAGTTTGCATTTTAGCCAAGTGTAAGGAGAAAATCATTAGAGGTTTCACAGGGGAGTGATCTGAACTGATTAAATTGGAACAAGCTTGTTTTTGCCTCTGGTTTTTGAAAAACGGGTTTTAGAGGGGCAAGACTACAAGAAGGGTCAACTTGGAAGACTATTGCAGGACCCTCTGGAAAGATGGTCATGGCTTGGACTGGGTGGGATAGGACTAGTGAAGATGGAGAGAAGCAGATGGATGTGAGATATGTCCAAAAAGTGCTACTGACAGCACTTGCTGATGAATTTGGAGCGGAAGGAGAGAAGAGGAAAGAAATCAAGGTTGACTCCTAGATTTGGGGCATGTTTGTTTGAATGGTTGGTGTACTATTTACTGACAGGAGACAAATGGTGGAGCAGGTTTTAAGGTGGAAACCAAGAGGTCCTTTTTGGACGAGTTAATTTTAAGATGCCTTTAGACATGCAAGTGTACATGTCCCGTGGACCACTGCATAGTCAAGTCTGGAGTTTAAGGCGCAAGTCAGAGCTGGAGATAGGAATTTTGGACACACTGGCATCTAGCTAATATTTTTTTAGTAGTACTAAATGAAGTCATTAAACTGATCTTAAATATCATTTCAAGAGCTTGTGTAGAATGGAATTTAATTTATGACCGTAAGGCCTCAGCAAAAACTGATAGTAGGCTCTTCTATTTTCACAAACTATAATCAAAATGTCATTTAAGTGTAACTGGAAACCCTGGAGGAGCTGAAGACTCAGGGCCTAAAAGTGCTTTAATTATACAATCAAAATGGAATTATTTAAACTCTAATTCAGTAATGGTGCTAGCAGGTTTTTCTGTGCTTCTGAGTGCATTCTGTTTAAGGTGGAATTCTTTCTCTAACTCAACGCTCTAAATTTCTACAAGTTCCTCACTCATTCATTCAAAGTTCAACCTGATAGTATATGATATAAAATTCCTCCTTACATTTCTCAATGGGCCTAAATAATATCCAAACAATCTCTAAATTGCAGAAAAGTAGAAGATATACTTATTTTGAAACCCCCCAAATGCTGAGATCTATCCTGAAGTTTTGCCCCTGACTTCAAAACTTCCAGCCATGTCCACAAATTATATACAAAATGCCACATGGTATCTGTTCACTTTAAACATTGCAGTGTGAAATGGTCAGTTAAGTTCCAGGATAAATTTTTGGAGGAGCACAAATTCTGTTTTCAGACCTTTCCAGATGAGAGATTATGAAGTTCTATTAAAAGAAAGTATCCAGTAGATTCCTTATTGGCACACTAGACAGATTGTCAATATGTTTTTTAAAAAGACTCACCTAAAGGACGGTCAAAAGATTAAAGAAATCCTAGATAGAGACAGACTCAATCCTTTCAGAACACTCTCAAGGGCCTGGTTTTCTAAATGAAATTTTGCCAAGTATTTTAAAATATCATTATTCTCATCTTGGGTTAAATCTGGGGAACGCTTCTTCCATAGGGTAGAGAACTCAGAGGATAAAGGGGAATTAACATGTCCACTTCATGTGGGCATCAACAAATGTATCACTCATTTATATGTCTCCTCCAGCTGTCAAGCCACTTGCTGATTATTTGGATTTTCAAAAATCAGAAAGAATGTGGCTAATCCACAAAGATGAAGCTGCACAAACCACTTTTTAATTTTATCATTTGTGATATTAGGATTCAAATGAACTAACCTGAAAGGGTTCATCCATGAACCTTTTCACAAAATGATCATGGAACAAGAAAAGGACTTGGACAAGTTCTGAGTTTCTGAATCTCCAGATTCCACAGGTAGGGAAGGATATTCTTATTAGTCTCCACTAGCCCAAATCAATCTTAGAATTCCATACAGTGATGAGGAAACAAGAAGGGAGTCTAAAAATGCATTTAAACAGTAAGTAAGATGGCATTAGATGATGGATGAATTTCCCAACTATGGCCAAATGAAAAATAATGATAAGGAAAGGCCTTGAGAGCAATGTCCCCTCTCTCCATCTTCACACCAGTAGGTAGGGATTTATTAAATAACAATAAAAAAAAGGTAACAGAATGGAAAAAGAGATGAGACTTGAGGGAGCTTGAATAACAGGTTCCAAATTTCAAAGGATTGCACTGGTGCATTCAGCAGAAAAAGACAAATATTGAAATGTTCTAAGAAAAGTAAAAGATGAAGAAATATCACATAGGTTAGGTTATTTGGCAATAAACACTTAATTGTTTTAATTTTTTGACTAACTATATACTGTTTTGCATGCCCATACATTCTCTGTGGTCTGTTTTTCCTATTCTGGCCTCTTTCCAAATTCACCCTCACCCCCACCTTGCAGACTGCCTTAGTCTTGTAGTCTGTCTGCCATGACAAAATACACAGACTGGGGATTTAAACCAAAGAAATTGATTTCCTCACAAATGTGGATGCTGGAAGTCCAAGACCAAGGTGCTGCCGGTAGGTGGACTCTCCTCAGCTAGCAGATGACTGTCCTTTTGCTGGTCTTCACATGGTCACCTTCTGCACATGCACACACCTGGTGTCTCTCTTCTTAGAAGGACACCAGTCATATTAGATTCAGTCCTCATTCTAATGGTTCATTTTAATTTAATCACCTATTGAAAGACTTTATTTCCAAATATGGTTACATTCTGAGTTACCAGGAGTTGGGACATCAACATGTGAATTCTGGGGGTCACAATTCAGCCCATAACTCAACCTTAAGCATGGCTGACTTGTTTTTTCCTAATCTTGAAAATAACAGTATCTTGATGTAAGACTTCCTTCTCAACTGTAAGAAACTCCCTGGCTCAGGTCTGGTTTGAACACCTATCAAGGAGTCTTCATTTTCTTAGTGCAATCACTGAATCAAGTCTTTGCAATCTGACTTGAAGCAGCACCAGGTAAACAAAACAGCTCTTTCCAAAACTCTCAATAAACTCTTCTGGCCAAATCCAAGGACCATTTCTCCATTCTACCCCATCCAGTATATGCAGCGCTGGACACTGTAGCTGCCACTTCCTTTGGGAAATGCATTCCTGCCTTGGGGACCATGACTTTACACTCCAAAGGGCTCCTTCTTTTCTGTTAACCTCTTCCTAGTCAAGCCTTCTATTTTTGCTCCTGTGTCTGAGGTCCAGGCTCACTCTTCTGGTCTGTTCTGTTGTCCTTTTCCTTAAGAAAATTCTGTCATTTGAACTGATTTAGCCACCATCTCCTATATAGGTAGCTGAATTGCCTACCTTGAACTGCCCCAGTATTTAGGGTCTCTTACATTCACCTCTAGGCTCTTCATCTGCAATATATTCAGCTCAAACACAGCATATTCAACACCATATTCCTCTTCCCCACAAACTAGTGCCCTCTCCTGCTTTTTTTACTTCTGTGCGGAACACTCAGGCTTGAAGCTTGGTGTTATCTTTGGTCATTCACTAATATATTATACACATGTTTATCACATGTTTATAGATCCCCTGCTGGAAGGCACACACTGTGCTAAGAGATGCAGGCACCTGGTGAATGAAATAGACATAGTGCTTAGCCATGCAATTAGCCATTGCTCTTCATCTAGGCAAACCCTCCCTTTCATGCCCCATGGTCTGTCACTAAATTCCATAAATCTTGCCTTTCAAAAATCTCTCAGGAACATCTTCTTTCTTACGGATTTTATCACACTTAAGATTGATATGATAACCTCCCAAGCTGATCCTATGTCTCTAATCTCCACATACATGATCCTCATCACCCGGTCTCTGCAGAACATCACTACAACGTTAGCTTTTACCATTCAGTATTGTCACTGCCACTCCTTGAAGGCATTTTTCAGTGAGTGTACTGCCCCTCTGACAAATAAAATCCAAACTCCAGAGCTGGGAAGGCTGGAGGGGAAGTATATTGATTGGAATTCCTGCTTTGCCACTTCATGTTTGGTATCCCCAAGCAAGTCATTTACCCTCTTTGGGCCTGTTAGGATTTATTATGGAATTGAATTATTAGGATTAAAAATGGTAACTAGCTCATAGGATTGTCACAAAGAATATTAGCACATGCTATTATTACTGTCACTACCACTCTCTAGAGTACAAGTTAGTGCCTATGAAGCACTTCATATGCCGGGTGCTGTGATCATTGCTTACTATTCAGTAGCTCATTTAATGTTCACTCTGTATACCAACTGTTACACTGGGGGAAGTTTATTAACCACTCTATGGCTTTTTAATTTCAAAATGGGTGTTGTAAGGAGTGAATTTGATGATACATGCAAATTACAGCACCTGGCCCAGAGTATGCACTCGATGATAGTACTATGACTCTTTCTCTGAATCACACATTGTTGCTCATGGATAGACTGTAAAAAATGAGTATGTCACAAGCATATCCATCTTATATTTCTTAACCTAGATTGATGAGCTGTCAGCAAGAAAGGACCCATGTTTTGTATCAGTTTCCCTAGAATTACAAACAGCAAATAAAAACACAATAAACCCTTGCTCAGTGAATGACAATGAGTGAATTACCAGGTAATACTGTTATCTATAAAGGTACATACTCTTTACTTAAAGTTGGGATCCAGAAGATTTTTGAAAGTAGCCTTTGTTCTTTGGTTTAGATCACAGTTAGCCTTTTTCCTTTCATAACATAGTAAATTTGCTCTTGCCTAGCCCTATAACTGTAGTAATAGAGATTGTCTAAATTTATCTAAGACCGTAAATATTTCTCTTCTGACAACTCCTCCAATAAAATTAGCATTTTTAGAAGTAAAAGAAACCTATAGGAGGGGAAACCCTCAATTCATTCCAAGAAAGTCTTGAAAAGATTTAATTTCTACTTGAATTCAATACATAATCAGAGATTATATATGGGTTAATGAGTACCAGAAATAAAGCTAATTAAGATTCTGCCTCTTTTACAGAAAATAAAACAGATTCAGCATAAAATCAGTCTTCCAAATCTTTTACTGATATAATTACTAAATGTAAATATTTATGAGTGTACAGACAACATTCAATGTCATTTAAAACGGCAGACAGTTATTGCTGCAACAAAGGAAATCAGGAAATAGAACATTAGGAGCTTCCCACAGATCATTTGCTCTTCATGTTTATGTGAGAAATAATCAGGATGTCCCTATTAATAGACTTATCACACTGAAGTGGTACCAGGGGCCAAAATGTTTGCATTGCTTTACAGCTAAATAGAAAATGTAATAAAAGAATGTTTTTGTCTATCCAACATTTCCTTTAATAAACACAACTCTTTACCCTGGGTTCCTGTTTTTCCTCAAATTAATGAAAAGGGAATTCAATAGGCTTCTATCCTTTTTCAGCATCTTTTTGAGGAAATATATCCTTATGATATTTTTGACAGAAAATTATAAGGCTGGCATACGTTTCAGTAATTTTTCAGCTTTATTTTCCTATGTTTAGTTTTAGTTAACCAAATTTAAAACTCAGTTTCCCATATGAACCTCTATGTAGATGTCTAAAATGTAAAACAGATACTTGCAGAGCTGCCTGGATGGAAACTTCTTTGGAATGGGAATGTTGAGCTCCACCTATTCCCTCCCCAACCTAAACCCTCCCACCCTCATAAGGAAGATGTCCTGTGGAACCCTGGGGGTCTGTGTAACCCTATTTGAATAGCTCTGGACTAAATGGTCATTGATCACTCCAAGCTCTAAATTCTATTTTTCTATGACATTCTGGTTGTTAAACACAACCTACAAAAATACGGTGTCATTTAGTACAGTCTATGAGGTGAATTATAAATCATAAAATTGAACATTTTCCCCTTTACCAGTATCTCGTGCTTCAGTACACATTAGCTGTGTTGCAGGCCACAGCCCTCTGCTGGTGGCACATGTTTACAGTTAGCTGACTTCCCCTGAAGAGTTTCTGTAATTACTGATCTTAAGCTATCAACTGCCCCCATATCACCTTCATGTACTTGTGTGGATGGTTTCTGGACCCTCCAAATTAAACCTTTTCATTTATTCCTGTTTTTGAAAAGGTCATTTCATTAAACATGACCCTTATTTCAGTTTACTCAGGTCACTTGAGATAATTTAGTCACCTAATTCATTAATTTATCCTCCAACTAATTTCATTTACAAGATTGATGAAGGTATCTTCTTTAAAGTAAAGCATCCCAGGTCCCATCTCATGCCTACTGAATCATAATTTCCAACAGCAGATCCAAGTAGCTCTATTATTCCAATGATCCCCAGGTGATCTGGATATTTGGGAACCACTCCTTAGTCATAGGCAGCAGGGAGTAGCTCAGGACCAAGGACAGAGACCATCTGACCCCCCCTGGTTAATTTTAAGCCATAATTTATTTGTAACAGCTCAGCCACTTAAGAATCCACTAGCTCTGTTCTTTTCTAAATTATTCTTACCAAAGCTGAAAACAAGAATTTGAGTGACTTTCCCAAAAATCTAACATCCAGATGTTTCTGTTCAATATATTTTTCTGATCTAACCCTAATGTTTAACCAGAGGCAGTGAAGTCAATACCTCTACTGTGCCTCCTTCCTTCTCTATGTGCCATAAGCCATCTATCCATTTGGTTATCTGTCCTAGAATTTGGCGTGGTATTGACATTAAGCTCCTGAATCTGTAAGTTGTACTATCTACTTACCCCCTCTCCTCCATTTTTTAAAGCATCACTAGTATCCAAGCAAGCTAAAAAACTCTCTTAACACCTTGCACAGAAGTATAAATTCATCCAGAACAGGATAAATGGACTCATCTAGATTTCTAACACCTAACCTTTGTGTGCCCTTAATATCTTTAGCAATGGTGTGTTTTACATTTCTGGAGCCATGGTCACTTTCTTTGACAGAGAAAATGGAAAAACCAAAATGAAAACAAAACAAGAGCTGAGTATGGGAGAGCTTTTGCAGGTGGCGACTCCAATATTATTATTAGTCAATATTACTTGTTAACATTTTTTTCATCTCTCCAAATCAATGAATCTGTTTCTTCAGGGATAATAGGGACAACAGCAGTAATAAGGCAGTAGTGATAAATTTTTTCCTTTTAATATTTAATGCTCCTCCTCATTATCATGCGTGTTTTTCACACATGGTACAGGCAGTGAGCCTAAACAGGAGGTTATAAAAAAGATTCTGGGCAGAAAGAAAGAAATACTATTATGTGAGCCTTGTAACACTTTTACTGTTACCTGCTAGTCTGGACATTCCCTTAAGGCAAAGGCTGTCTTATTCAGGGCTGTATTCTGAGTATATCTAGACAGTACAGCACTAAATTGGGTTCAAGTAACATCCAAATGAGCAAGTAAATAAATTATTACATGCATAGAGAGCAGCCCTTCTTGTTTAATCCCTACAATACACCATGAGTTAGTTATCATTGTCTACCTTATAGATGAGGAAAATGATGCTAGGAAGGTTAAGTGACTTGCCTAAGATCACAGAGTCCATGTGAGAACAGCATCCCAAGCCCATGTATTTCAATGGCCAGATCATGAATACACCTCATTTGTCTCTAAACCACAGTATCAAGAGAATTGAGTTTGCTTTTGTGTTCAGTCATCTACCAGCTACAGACCTTGGGATAGTCTCAGAAACTTCCAAATTCCCAGTATTTTCATTCAAAAGAAAAAAAGAAGAGAAATAAATGCTGCTAGCCCTGCTTACCTAGGAAGGTTGCTTTAACACTCAAAGAATAATGTGTGGTCAAATTTGAGAGGTACCACCACCACCATTCATCATCGTCATCACCTCTCAAATCTCCCCTAGAATAAAGGGCATAAGTACCTAAATGTCAAAGGGCTGATAATTCCTACTGTAACACAGATGCTGTGCAAAGAGAAAAAACTTTAAATTGCAGAACCAGATAGCAATAAGACAAGAAATAATCATGGAGAAAAACACTGGCTTCCAACAGTTAAGTACACAAGAACATTACTATGGATGGCATAAAACTAAAAATTGTATTTGCTACCATGCAGATTAGCTGCTTATGAACATTATAGAAATTCTTGTCCTACTTCTTACTACCCAGTCTCCATATTCAGGGAATTGTTTGGATAATTCTGTTGGTGTTGACAGTCACTTTCCTCAGGAATCATTCAGATAATGGCTTTGGCTCTCTACAAAATTTTGTCTTATTACTTGTCTGGTAAGAGGCTGAAGGTATAGAGTAATTTTAGAATCAAGGAACTGATAGGAACAGATTTCAGAAAATGGAATCATTTTATTGGCATCTCTGGTTAGAGGCTGAGAAATCTCTGCTCATTATTTGGGTCTTAGAATGAAAGTCACCTCCTCATGGAAGCCTTCCTTGACCCTCTCACCCCTTTAACAAAGCTGGTTAGCATCCCCTGCCCAGAACCCAATACTTCCTCCTTGTAGTATTCATCACAATTATGTAATAGAGTTAATTTTGTGTGATTATTCTGTATAGGTCCCACTGGACTGTAAGAACCTTGAAGGTAAATGCAAGTCTATCCATTCTCTTATATTTTTCCAGGGTTTAGTATCAGGTTTGTAACATAGGTTGTAACATGGTTAGGTTCCTAAAAAATTAAAGCCATCTGCTCTTTCTATGCCTGTCACTTAGAGGCTGCTCAGCTAAAAAGGCTAACTTCTCTGTTTGGGTCAGGATAGGCTTGGTTTGTACTGTAGAAACAAACAACAGCTACATCAGATTAGTTTTAAAACAGCAAAGGTTTATTTCTTATCTATGTTATATGTCCATCATGTGTTGGGCTCTGCTTCATATACACACTCAGGGATATAGTCTGATGGTGGTTTAACCATCATCTGAAACATCTCTGTTTATGGTGGCAGGGGGAAGATGGCAGGAAAAAGCTGCACCCTTTCATGCTCCTGCCAGAAGGGGCATGCATCCCTCTCACTCACACTTGATTGACCATTCTAGCCAATTCACTATACCTAAATTCAAAGGAATGGGGAAAAGAATTCCTCCTGTATTCAATATTAAATAATACATATGGAAAATATTAATAATATCTCATCTCCCCCTAAAACAATTGTTGAACACATTCTAATAATACTAGCTATTTTTCTTGAGTTGCCCCCATAAGCTCACCCATTCATTATTTTATATAATACAGTGTTTGTATACAGTATTTGTGTATGTGTATGACATAGACATATGTGTATGACTCATATATGTCTATCCATAGGAAGATAAAACTGAAGTTTCAGGTTTATGATCCATAACAACCACAACATCCTGTGAGGAGTAATGTGAACTGGACACCTGCTGCCTTGATCTGCTATCCTTTTTGTGTTCTTTGGATAAGACCACTCCAATTTATGTTCAGGGAGCCATAAGTCCTTTATTGCACACAGCCTTGCAGGTATGACTACAACAGAAGATTGCCTTCCCCTGACCAAGAGGTGACATAAAATCAAGAAGAGGCCATTGGGACTCTTGGAGATTTGAAAACCTCCAAAGGATGGAATAGGAAAATACTTAGAACCATATACTCCAGTAATGGCACTCTAAATTATTTACTAACTTATTCCAATACTCAATGCCCATTATATGCCAGGAAACCTCCTGATATTTCAGCAGTATACCAAATACATGTACATCCTGCCTTCATAGAATTTACAGGAAATTGAGCGGAAGTAAGGGAGCTACTTTATATAGGACACTTAGCAATGCTTCAAAATAGGGTGATTTCAAAATAGGATGAGTTAGGGAGTCAGCCACTTCTGAATGAAGTGGAGAAGCCAACCATGTGAATATCAGAGGGACGGCATTCTAGGCCAAGGGGAGATGGCAAGTACCAAGACCCCAGAGCAGACATGAACTTAGTCTGTTCAAGGAATGTCAAGGAGGCTAATGTGCCACACAAGGGGGCGGATGTTACACAGTGAGTTTGGAAATCTAGCCATAATGTTGAGTTTTACAGGTCAAAATGAAGACATTGGATTTTATTTTTCATGTAATGGAAGGTCATTACAGGTTTCAATGAAGATTGACATGTTTTTTTTAACATAATCTGATTGTTGTGTGTGGAACAGAAGTGGGGCAGGTGCACTCTTTTCTCTTTTCTGGGAGAAGGGAAAAGAGCTCGTCACAATGTCCAGCTGAGGCAGGAGGGCTTCTCGGTCTCGGGTGTCATGCTGGGGAGTGAGAACTGGGCAAGCTCAGGATACAGACTGAAAGCCCAATGGAAAGAATCTGCTGACAGATAGGACGGGAGGTGTGAGCGAAATATGGTGAAGGCAGCTATACAGTTTTGGCCAGAGGAACTAGGTGGAAGGACAAATAGGAATTTCTCGGGTTTGGAGGGATAATTAAGTTTTATTTTGTAATTGTTAATCTTGAGATGCCTATTTACCTCCAGGTAGAGATGTAGAACCATAGTTGGACATATACATCTGGATTTCAGAAGAGGGGTAGCAAGTAGGCTATATATTTGGGAATCTGGTAAGATTGGCTGTTAAATTCTAATTTGTAAATCCCCAGGGCTGTTTGATTCTGATTCTTTATGAATCTGCTTCTTTATATTTTTGCTGAATCTACAAGTGACTCCATAATCTTCAAATAAATTCTACATCTTTTGTTCCAAAGCAAACCTCTGTGCTTGCAACCAAGACCCTGATACATATTACTATTATTATATTCATTCTACAAATGTGGAGAGTGAAGTTTATAAAAGTTAAGAAACTTCACTAAAATCACAAAGATAATAAGGGGCAGACCCAAGACTTGAAGCCAGGTATGTTTGCAAGACAACACCTCTCTAAAGGCAGAGCATTACACAGTTGCTCTCCATGTGGTCTCCTTAGCAAAAAGTCTTCAAAGGCTTGGGGCCACAGGTGCTGTTCAAAGTGACTTCACTGTGTGAGGAGAGGCAGGAGAGGCAAAACTTCAAATAGAAAAGCTTGTCTCTCTGGGAAAGCTAGCAGTTACCGACCTGAGATTTTAAGACGCATCTCAAGCAACAGGAAGCTTGCCTTTTCTTCTCAGCAGCACGCTGTGATTTGACACCGAGTCTCTGATGCAATGTGCAAACAACTCAACTCTTGGTTGAGCTCTCCTAACAGTACAGAAGTTGGTTTGACAAGGAGGAGAAATGTTATTATTCTACAGCCAGGTATAGAATTTTAAATCACACTGAAATTCTCAGAGGCTGATGTAGTCTCTTGTTTGGAAAATCTGATAAGATTTATCAACATGCAGTAAAGAGGACCTGTGGATTTTTTATGTAGTTGCAGAGTCTCATTAGGTTATTTACTACCTACAAGAAGGAGAGAATGCTTCTCTTATTCACTGAAGTGCTCCACAGACTCCAGCACAGTGTCTGTGCTCAAAATTTTTAATGTATATATTTTGAATAAAAATATGGAAAATACTGTAAAATAAAAGGCTCTAAAAGTTATTGGTATAAAAAGTTAATGGAAGAACATTAAATGGCATGATAAGAATCTTATTTTAGACTTGGAGAAGAGGTAGATTTAACGTGCTTATATTCAATGATTCTAATGTCAAACTACCTGGGTTACCACCATAGCTCAGCCACAAACTAGTTATGCCAGGCTCTGGGCTACAAATGGAGATTCTGGAAAGGCTGGTAAGAGGCCATCTAAAGTAGGAGGGGTCTTTGGTCTCAGATGGGGAAGTACCTTCCCATGTGGACAGGGGACAGAAATGGGATCAGCCCCACAGCAGCAATAGAGATGGAGGCTTCTGACCCTATAGGCACAACTTGGAACAGAGCCAGGACACAGGGTCTGGACTCTTCAAAGCCAGGAAGTCAACTCCAGTTCCAGAGATGTGAGAAACTAGGACACTAATGTTTAGCATTTGGGCCAGATCACAAAGATTTTTAATAATGATATTTATTATTCGTAGAGCATTTTTTATGTGAAAAGCACTGTTCTAAGCATTTTTTCCCATGTTCAATCATTTCAGTGTTACAACAACTCTACAGGGGTATAGATAGTATTATTACTCTCATTTTTCAGATGGGGAATCTGAGGCATACAGTAGACAAACATCTTGCTGGTTTCACATAGCTCAGAGGAAGCGGCAAGACTGGGACACGGATTTGCTGACTCCATAGCCAGCCCACTTAACCTCTACATTGTAGCACTGGATGTCAGCTTTGCTCACATCAACTGATTTCATTGCTTTCTTTGTCTTAATCTATTAGGAAAATCCCTTTTCCATTTAAAAAACTGCTTATGGGATTGTAGCAAGACAAATATATTTCATACCCAATAAACATGAACTGAGTACCTAATATGTACCAGGAGCATACACACAGGGACTAGAAAGGTGAGCAAGACCATTCTCACAGGCTCATGAGGAGAGGGGTAGTAATGACAATGACAAGTGCAGTGAGTCCTCTGGGAGCACAGCAAATGGAGGTGGGCACTGACCAGTGTTTGGGACTCAGGGAAGATGCCACTGCCTACTGACCTTGAACAAACTGCTTCACTTGACTTTCTCAGTTTTTATTTTTTAAATTTATTTTGGTATCATTAATCTACAGTTACATGTGCAATAGTATGGTTATTAAACTACCCCCTTCATCAGGTCCATACAGTCCCCTTACAGTCACTGTCCATAAGCATAGTGAGATGCTATAGAATCACTAGTTATCTTCTCTGAGTTGTACAGCCCTCCCTGTGCCCCCCTCCAACATTATGTCTGCTAATCATAATGCCCCGTTTTCCCCCTTGTCCCTCCCTTCCCGCCTATCCTCCCCAGTCCCTTTCCCTTTGGTAACTATTAGTTCATTCTTGGGTTCTGTGAGTCTGCCGCTGTTTTTATCTTTCAGTTCTTTTCTTTGTTCTTATGCTCCTCATATGAGTGAAATCATTTGATACTTCTCTTTTTCCGCCTGGCTTATTTCACTGAGTATAATACCTTCTAGCTCCATCCATGTTGTTGCAAATGGTAGGATTTGTTTTCTTCTTATGGCTGAATAATATTCCATTGTGTATATGTACCACTTCTTCTTTATCCATTCATTTACTGATGGACACTTAGGTTGCTTCCATTTCTTGGCTATTGTAAATAGTGCTGCGATAAACATAGGGGTGCATATGTCTTTTTCAAACTGGGCTACTGCAGTCTTAGGGTAAATTCCTAGGAGTGGAATTCCTGGGTCAAACGGTATTTCTATTTTGAGTTTTTTGAGGAACCTCCATACTGCTTTCCACAATGGTTGAACTATTTTGCATTCCCACCAGCAGTGTAGGAGTGTTCTCTTTTCTCCACATCCTCGCCAACATTTGTTGTTTGTGTTTTGGATGTTGGCCATCCTTACTGGTGTGAGGTGATATCTCATTGTGGTTTTAATTTGCATTTCTCTGATGATTAGCGATGTGGAGCATCTTTTCATGTCATGTGCCTGTTGGCCATCTGAATTTCTTCTTTGAACAAGTTTCTGTTTGACTCCTCTGCCCATTTTTTAATTGGCTTATTTACTTTTTGTTTGTTGAGGCGCATGAGCTCTTTATATATTTTGGATGTCAACCCCTTATTGGATATGTCATTTATGAATATATTCTCCCATACTGTAGGATGTCTTTCTGTTCTACTGATGGTGTCCTTGGCTGTTCAGAAGCTTTTTAGTTTGATATACTCCCATTTGTTCATTTTTGCTTTTGTTTCCCTTGCCTGGGGAGATATGATAATGAAGAAGTTGCTCATGTTTATGTCCAAGAGATTTTTACCTATTTTTTTTCTAAGAGTTTTATGGCTTCATGACTTACATTCAGGTCTTTGATCCATTTTGAGTTTACTCTTGTGTATGGGGTTAGACAGTAATCCAGTTTCATTCTCTTACATGTAGCTGTCCAGTTTTGCCAACACCAGCTGTTGAAGAGCCTGTCATTTCCCCATTGTATATCCACGGCTCCTTTATCTTATATTAATTGACTATATATGCTTGGGTTTATATCTGGGCTCTCTATTCTGTTCCACTGGTCTATCCAAATGACTCTTATTTATACAATCAATAGCAAACGATCAGTGCTTTAAACCTCCAAGTTGTAGGGTAGTTTGTCATGCAGCATTTTTGTGACAATTGCTCAATGCACTCTACAAGACGGTTATCATTACTAGTGCTCATTTTACAAATGAGGACACTGAGGCATAGTGAGGTTAGCAACATGCCAAAGTTCTTGCAGCTAATAAGCATCAGAGCTGAGATTTGAACCCAGGCGGTTGGACTTCAGAATCTGTGTTCTTACCTTTCATACATAACAGCTTCAGAACAAAGCCAGATCCTTCAAACTTAAAGTATCAGTTGGTTTTTCTAAATGCAACACAAAGCACAAAGCGCAAGTAAGTGAAAAATGAGCATTTGACAGCACTATATTTTAGTGCATTAAAAGTCACAAAAATTATATATCTTCTCACTAAGAAAATGCTGTGCATGGAATACTATCAGATCAGTACCTTCAGCATTAAACAGCCAGCCTCAGTCACCTAGATGGATGCATTATCAGCTCAGAGTGATGTAAAACTTAAGTTTTGCAAGTGGAGGGGATGGTTTGCTTAATGTGGAGCACTTCCTCTTTAGGTGAGGAGGATTTGAGTCATCAGTGGGTTAGGCAGAAGTGTGACTGCAGAGGGCCTGAATCATCCAATTGATCTGTCCACATCGTGATCTAACTATTGGCTAATCTCTGAATCTCCACAGCAGAGCCGCATGAACAAAGACTTTATAATCCATCAAGAATGTCAAATAAGCCTAGAATGTGCTGCTTAAAACACAGGAGGTTCAAGACTAAAGTCAGAGGTTCTGTTTTAGCAGGCAGCCCATAGCATTCTTAATTCTAGGCAGCCTCACTAAGTCTCCCTCATTGTCAAGGAAGATGAATAAGGATGATCCATCTTACTCCTGGAAGACATCTTAACTCTCATGGGATGACAGAACCTCTTATTCCTCTGAATTCCCAAAACATTTTCATGTCTTTCTTACCAGGTTGTTTCCTGAAGATGAAAATTATTTTGTGAATTTCTATTTCACCCACAGTACCTTGTATATAGTAGATGTTTCCTCCCATATTTTGCCTATTGTAAGTAAAGCTACAATAAACATAGTAGTGCATATATCTTTTCAAACTAGTGACTTTTTTCTTCTTTGAGTAAATTCCCAGATGCAGAATTACTGGGTCGTATAGTATTTCTATTTTTAATATTTTGAGAAATCTCTGTACTGCTTTCCCTAGTGTCTACACCAACTTACCTTCTCAATAGTATACAAGGGCTCCCTTTTCTCCGCATCCTTGCCAATGCTTATTTCTTGTTTTTTTTTTATATTAGTCATTCTGACAGGTGTGAGGTGATATCTCACTGGGGTTTTGATTTGCATTTCCCTGATGATTAGCGATATCAAGCATCTTTTCATGTTTCTGTTGGCCCTGTGGGCACTTATCATGGTAAGCATTTAGTAATGTGTATAACTGTCAAGTTACTATGTTGTATACTTGAAACAAATCTAATATTGTATATCAAATATATTCAATTTAAAATAAAATAAATGTAAAGTCATAAAAAAACAAGTGTTCGCTCAATAAATGAATAGATAAATATGGCAAAAGGAAGATATGGTTTTAAAAAGGTGCAATCAGTGAGGCCTCTGTTGCTCATCACTGTACCACCAGCACCTGGAACTTAGATACCTAATAACTATGTGGTAATAAATGAATAAATAGCACTGCGAAGCAGAGAACTTGGATTGGACTTGACTTCTAGACTGCAGTGTCTTAAAATGCTTCTCCACTGTTTCTGCAAATCTAGATGCCTAGAGAACCTTTGGGTCTTGTTCCACTAACTCTCCAGCTGTCTTTCCATAAATTTTGTATTTACTTCAATTAGTTTGAATTGGATTCTTTTGCTTTAAATCATAGAACCCTAACTGACTGATAAATCAGTATCTCCTCAAAATGTGGCCATGGACTACTTGCACCTCTGAGCCATGGAACTTGGAGATGTGGCATAGACCTCACCCCAGACTTCTGACTCAGAATTTCTAGCAGGCTCTGCCTATTGGGCAAGTTCTTCCAGAGATTATTTTGCAAGCTTTGAGAGCTATGGGACGGGATAATTTCCAAGGTCCCGTCCAACATTAGAAGTCTACAATTTTATGGGACAAAACTGTAGCTCCTTGCCAAAGCCTGATGACCAGCTCCTCATCACCTCCTTAAGTATATTTCATTCCATTCTCCCCTCAGCTCACCTCTTCCAACTTCCCTGGCATTCTGTTGGTTCCACCCTGGGACCTTCATATCTGCTCTCCCCTCAGCCTGGAACTCCCTCCTCCAAATCTTCACACACCTGGCTCCTTCTTTCATTCAGGTCAGCACAGTGCCACCTCCTCTAGATGCCTAGAGCACCTTTGGGTCTTGTTCCTCCAGAGAGCGTGTTTCATACTACATGACCTATGTCACTCCACCTCCTCTAGATGCCTAGAGCACCTTTGGGTCTTGTTCCTCCAGAGAGCGTGTTTCATACTACATGACCTATGTCACTCTTCAAACTTCATACTGTCCACCATAGCATCTTTGCAGTTAATACTATTTGCATCAGCCACAGTTCATTTGTTTGGTTCCTAGTCTTATCTCTCCTCTACTTAGAATGTAAGTTCCATGGCTGCAGGGACATGCATTCTCCTGTTTCTGCAATATCACCGGTGCCTAGAACCTTACTTATCACATAGCAAATTCTTAGTAAACATTGTTGGATAAATGGAATCCATGAATATTAGATAGTCTTTGAACACTATCCACATACGATCTTACTCCGAAAACAGCCCAGGGTTAGTAAAACCAAATGTCACATTTCCTTTTAGATATTTGTCATCTCAGATAACATTTCTCAGTGTATCTGTCCACTGCCCCAAATTTGATCTCTATAGCCTGAAAGCACAGAGAAAACCCACTGTTTCTACTTTAAATATCCTCAACTAAGGAAAACCTGGCCTAAATTTCCTTAAAACCACAACCAACCAAGAATTCTCGTTTCTTGGAGCATCAGAAGAACACCAGTTGAAATGATTCCCCTGCTACAGCACACGCACCCTTGATCTGAAGAGCACACGTGCCCTCTCCTGGACGTTTGCGATATTGCAGCTTGAACTCAAACTGTCAAATGCATTAGGCACGAAGCGTCCTGTTTACCCCCGAAACCAGATGAAGTAAGCGGATGAAAAGAGCAGGACCCGGAACAAATAAATGAGCAGTACTCATGACGTTTATCTGTTCTGTGGGTTAAATTCATGAAGAGCAATTGGGCGGATTACTCAGAATTCTGGTGTTGAGGCACTGAGCACATTTCTTCCTGTGAGGCTAACCTAGACCAAGGATAAATGGTTATTTTTGGCCACTCAAAGAAACAAGTGGGATTAAGGAGAGGAAAAAATATGCAAGGGAGCAAAATATCTCCGAAGGGGTACAGAATCAAGAGAGTGAGGACAAGACCTAACATAACCCAGCGGGCATCAAATTCCTCATCGGCAAAACAAGGAGGGAATAAGTGATCAGACCTTGACAACAAGAAATCACTCACTGACGAGCTGTGGAACAGAAGATTCTTGTCCCACACATGGCTGGTTAAACTATTAATCAGAAGGGGCAAGGGTGCTCCAATTTGCTACAGTCCGTATATCACTTATGCACACACATGCACACTTCTGATTGTGATATCCATACTGAGTGCAAGCCTCATTTCCATTTAGCACACGGATGATCTTCTAACAGTCTGCCTGCTTCATACACTCATGTGACTTGCCTGGTCCCTGCAGGTATCTGACTTTACACTTTTGCCTAATCACTTTGGGATGTTTGGCATAAGGTCTTTGGGGTGTTCTGCAACATCTCTCACATCTTCAATCCAACACACATACACAAAGACACACACATACACACACACACAACTTTAGCAATATGGATCTTCTTTCTCCTTCCATCATAATAATATAAAGTCTGCAGTTGCCAACAAATGTAAATAAGACAGGGATCCTCTATTCCTTGCCTCCCACTCCCAGCACAGAGCTTGTAGTGGATCCAGTGAGTGTGAGAAGCAAGGGAAACACGTCCTTGTTGTAAGGGAAAATCTCCCTCTCCACTCAGAAGTTAATAAGGTTGTGTGTGTGTGTGTGTGTGTGTGTGTGTGTGTGTAGAAGGGGATTAACCTACATATTTTCCCTTTCACTTAATATTTGGAAATACTAAGTATAATTATAAATGTGGAAGGTGTCTTCTGATAAAATTCCTTTCCTAACATGCTGTAGATGGGATACTACCGTGTAAAATCATGGTATGTTAAATAAGCCCCTCTTATCAGTTTCAGTATGAAGTGATTATAAAAGACCTTCATTTTAGAAATACAATGCAAGATATTAAGCACAGCTTACATTTAGGCTCTGATTAGATTAAATATAATTGGACAAACTCAATGGATTATTCTAAATTTTTTCATTCACCTTTATGAGAAAGATAAGAAAATGAAACTAAAAGACTTATCAAAATGAAGTCAAGATGGCACCTTTTGATACCCAACACAGGTACAGCTGAATCTTCTATGCTTGTTTGCGCCACCTAGTGGGCAATTGCTCAAAAGGAGGCATCAGTTCCTTTGTACTCAAGCCAACAGAAAAATATGAGAATGACCTATAATGTCCTTACAAAAGTAAATGAGTGGATGTGGAGTTCAGGCAGAGGATAAACAGGTCTTCATAAACTGTCTGTAACAGACCAGAAAGTAGCCAGTCTTCTGCTGAAATTCAAATTGCAAATGATAGAATTTATCCACAGCAACCAGATGAAAACATTTTTCGACCACATGTTTGCATTTCATTATTGCCAAATCATACCCTTAGTTGCTCTCTACTAGTTTCAATAAGAAAAGAGTAATCCTCCATTGAGGAGATAATTACTTAAGGAAATGGCTTATTTAGGGCCAGTTAGAAACCTTACAAATTCACATAAACCAAATGAAGTTGAGCACTTATTATGTCACCAATTTGTGTTAATTACATTATCTCAATTTTTCTCAATAATTCTGCGAGGTGAGTCCTAGTATTATTCTCATCCTACAGATGAGAAATTAAGGCCTAGATGGGCTTAGCATAGAATATGCCTGAACAACAGAATGGTTCCCACCACAAAATTATTCCTGAAGTGAAGAGGAATAGTTTTATATTCATATCACTACCAAGTCTCTCCAGTTATAGGGCACTCCATTGCCAAGTGCCTCGGGGAAGACACAACACTTCTGAAGTGACCTTGATCAATCCTACTTTTGGATGCTTATTAAGGTAAGCTGATAGACTTGGTCAAAAGGGACACAAAGAAATTTAGCACACATTTTATCATACTCTGTATTAATATGACCTCTTAAGGAATAAATATGTGCAAGCAACAAATAGCATTATAAATTATCTCTTAAAATCATTTTTAGAAGTAAAACAGGAAGTTATACAGTGAATTATATAAAAACAAATCTACAAGAAAAATGAGAAATTGTCATAGTAAATATGAATGCATATTTGTGTCTTGGACAAAAATTCCAGAAAAAGATCTAAAAGTTGTGTATTTAAAAAGTGGAGATCTCTTAAAACTGTATTAGGTGACTCAGAGTTGGCTCTAGTGATGAAACAAAATTCATGTATGAAAAAAGGTCAAATAAAACGCTTCAGGAAATGCTACACTGGCAAAAACAGTATTTCAAAATCAGTATATTACATTAGGATATAAATCTTTAAAACATATAAGTTTATCCCTCCAGATCTACTTTCCACCTTTCTCTTTCCCAGTCTGTCTCTGAGAGGTGACCTGGATGGACTACATCCATGGGCTCTCTTGGGCTCTGCTTTGTGTTGGATTCAGCCAATGGGAGCCCAGCAGGAGATCAAAGGATGGGAGAGAAGGGAGAATGAGGTCAAGGTATTGATTTCTTAGTCTTGTTCCCTGCAAAGTCACTTCAACCAGGTTATGCCCCTCACTGGAGGTCACCACATGACATGACCCTCCTTCCACGTTCCACAGGTGCTTCTTCCTGCATCCCTGTGGGTCCCGGGGTGGGACCCACTCTGCTGTTATTAACCCCACACAACTACACTACTCCTTGTGAGGTCCGTACACCAAACTATACTTTTATTAATGCTCCCCTTGTAATGAACCATCTTGTTTGAGTATGCATCTGTTTCCCACTGGGATCTGAATACACCAAATAAGGGAGTAAATTAAGTATATTTATTATATGAGATTTGATATTATAATTATGTATTAACCATTCCCTTAACATTTCTAGGAGTTTATACATTTAAGTAGTCCAGAACTTTTCTTTTTGGATTTTCACATTAGGAAAAAAAAAAACGGAGCTTCTAAAACTTGTACCCAGGGCTTCCTGACTTGTGAGTTCAAGTGTCTGCCTCTGTACTAACTACAAAATAGGTAAGGAGAGAGGAGGTGCTGCAGACAATTGGACAATGGGTCAAAAGTGAAATTGTGTGTTCATTTTCTAAAGTGTTGATAATTCGAGTCTTTTTTTTTAATGCAGGCTTGTTATTATAAGTGCATTCTGCTGAACACAAGAGGTCTGGTTATTACCTGTTATCAAAATGTCAGGAGGACAGATTTTAAAATGAGCTAGATAATATGAGAGAACATTCTTCCCATCCACAGAGTCTTTGAAATTGATTACAAATGAATGGATCGCCTCTGAACAGCATCTGAGAGAAGCTGAGAGCTCTTCTAATGATGTACATCTGTGAGGCTACACTTGGGGTTTGGCTGCATTTACATCACTATAAACTCTGCAATTACAGCTCGAGCAGTTTCCGGCATAGACACAGAGAATGCGAATGGAAACAGCAGGTTTCCTGCCTTGGATTTCTGCCAGGAGCCTGAGCCACCATCCCAGACATCTGTAGCACATTAGACCGTATTCTTGTCATCTCTCAACACCCTGAACAATGGCCTAAACCTCTGACAAAACTAATGGCAGAAGCCTTTTCAAGAAATCCTCTAAAGTTAGGCAGTGAATCATGAGCCTGAACAAAACTTTTAGGGTAATTTACACTGTAGAAGAAAAGCCAAAATATAGCTGAGATGATTTTTGATCATCTGAACTGTATGTACTTAAACTTCATTCATGTAGATGGTCTGTACCGTAGAGTGAATGTTGGTCCTCCCCTCCAAATTAATGTGAAACCCTAATCCACAGTGGGATGGTGCTTGCAGGTAGGGGTCTTTGGGAAGTGATTAGGTCATGAATGTGATTAATAGATTTACATAGCAACCCCAGGCAGCTTCCCTACACTCCCTAACATGTGAGATAACTGCGAGAAGACGGTCATCTATAAACAAGGATGCAGCGCTTCACCAGACACTGAATCTGCCAATACCTTGATCGTGGATTTCCCAGTCTCCAAAATAGTTAGAAATACATTTCAGCCATTTAGAAGCTAGCCAGTCTGTGACATTTTTGTGACAGCAGCCTGAATGGACTAAGACAGACGAAAAGTCAAAATATAGCTTGTATGGTTTTTGATGCCCTGAAATTGATTTATACTTCATAGACTTAGAAGGTCAGGAAAAAAGTAACTGTGCTGTAAGCTCACAAAAAAGGATTGTTGTTTAGTTCTTCAGAGAAGGAGTTCAGGCCAGTAGGATGAAGAGGGATAAAAACAGTACTTTCAAACCATGTTCCCACTCTGCTTCCACTCCCCATCTTCGCTGGGGTCTCTGGGATCCAAGACACCATAACCTTGCATAAAAGGTTGTCAATTCTTTACCACTTGTCTTCTGATTTTTGGCTCTCCCACAATCCATTCTCAACATAGCAGCCACAGTGGTTTTATAAATATAAATCTAGGCTTTATTTTCCCTGCTTTAAACCACCTAGTGATGTCAGAGTTCTCCTACATGTTCTCCTAAAATTCTTCCCAGGGCCCAAAGGCTACTGCATTCTCTAACGCCCATCTTCTCCAGGTTCAACTCCAACCACTCTCATACTGCTTTTTCTAATCTAACTCATTTTTTTCTTCCTTAAACATGCCAAGCTTGTCACCTCCTCTGGACTTTTGTAGTAACGTCTCCCTCTGTCTAGAAGGCTTTCTTCAATTTTACATGGCTGGCTCCTTTGGATATAGTCTCATACATCATCACCTCAGAGAGCCCTTTCCTTATCATTCTTGTTTTATTTTATTCAAAGCACTTACCTTTATTTGAAAGCACATGCCAAAAAATAATAAGAGAATAGTGCAAATAAGTTTATACTCATAAATTCCACAGCTTAGAAGAAGTGACTGATTTCTCCAAAACAGGAAGCTACCAAAACTCAATCAACATGAAATAAACAGACTGAATAGCACTATAACCATTAAAGAAATTGAAGTTGTGATTAAAAACTTTCTGATAAAGAAATCTCTAGTCCCAGATGGTTTCACTGGAAATTAAACCAAACATATTAAAAATAATTAACACGAATTTTATAATCTTTCAGAAAAAAGAAGAAGAGGTAATACTTTTTCAACTCATTTTATGAGGCCAGCATTACCATGATACAAAAACCAAAGACACCACAGAATAAAACACTGCAGGCCAATGTCTCTCATGAGCATATGCATAAAATCGTCAACAAAACATGAGCAAACTGAGTCCAACAATGCAGAGAAAGAATTATACTCCATGACTAAGTGCACATGTGGTCATTGCTTCGTCACACTGGTCGTGATCAAGTGTCTATCTGGAATTTATTGCAGGTATGCAAATCTGGTTCATCATTCAAAATTCCTTTAATGTGACTCACCACATCAAAAACTAAACAAATAAAGGCATATGATCATATTAATCTGTGCAGAGAAAGCATCTGACAAAATCCAACAGCCATTCATGATTAAAAACTCTATAGACAAAATAGGATTAAAGAGGAACTTCTTCAGTTTGGTAAAGAATACCTACGATAATGCAGTGTGAGAAAGAATAGATAACTAGACCAGTGGAAGAGAACAGAAAGCCCAGAAACAGACCCACATCAATAAAGTTCACTGATCTTTGAAAAGGAGCAAAGGCAATTCAATGGGGAAAGGGTAGCATTTTCAACAAATGGTAGCAAAATGAGACACGCATAAGGAAAAAATAGATTTAAAAAAGGGAAAACTTTCTGAACATACTTCTCATCAAAGAAGATAATACAGATGTCAAATAAGCATATGAAAAGATGCTCAACATCAAATGTCATTAGGCAATTACAAATTAAAGCAATGATGAGATACATCAATTATTGCAACCACACCTTTTAGAGTGATTCTATTGTTTGGTCAAATGCATAATGTCATGTATACAGTACAGTATCACACAAAATAGTTTCACTACCCTCAAGATCCTCTATGTTCTGCCTAGTCATCCCTCCCTCCCTCCATCTTTCTGGAAGTACTGGCAACCATGGATCATTTTACTGTCTCTACAGTGTTGCCTTCTCCAGCATGTCATATAGCTGGAATCCTACGATATGTAGTCTCTTCATACTGACTTCTTTCACTTAGCAATATTCAGTTAAGGTTCCTCCATGTCTCTTGTGGCTGATGGCTCCTTTCTTTTTTTTGTAGCTGAATAATATTCCACCATATGGAGGTACTACAGTTTGCTTATCCATTCAATTATTGAAGGACATCTTGGTTGCTTCCAGAGTTTCGCAATTTTGAATAAGGCTGTTATAAACATTTGTGGGCAGCATTTTGTGTATGCATAAGTTTCCAGATCATTTGGGTAAATATCTAGGACACAGTTGCTTCATCATATGGTAGACTAGGTTTAGCTTTGTAAGAGACTGATAAGCTCTCTTCAGAGTAGAGAGGGTAGGTACTGTCTTCCAGAGTGGTTGTGTAATTTTGCATTACCACCATCAATGAATGAGAGTTCCTGCTGCTCCACATCGTCACTACCATTTGGTGTTGTCAGTACTTTGCATTTTAGCCATTATAATAGGTATATAGTGGAACCTCATTGTAGCTTTAATTTAAAATTCTCTAATGACATCTGATATTGAAAATTTTTTTCTATGCCCATGTTCCATATGCATATATTCCTTAGCTGGGTGTCTACACAGGTTTTTTTTTTGCTATTATTAATATACAATTACATGAGAAACATTATGGTTACTAGACTCTCCCTATTATCAAGTCCCAACCATATATCCAATTGCAGTTACTGTCCATCAGCATAGAACGATGTTATAGAATCACTACTTGTCTTCTCTGTGTTATAATGCCTTCCCCGTATCCCACCACCCCACCCCCACACGTGCTACATTATGTGTGCTAATTGTAATAGCCCTTTTCCCCCTTATCCCTCCCTTCCCACCCATCTTCTCCAGTCCCTTTCCCTTTGGTAACTGTTAGTCCATTCTTGGGTTCTGTGAGTCTGCTGCTGTTTTGTTCCTTCAGTTTTTTTCTTTGTTCTTATACTCCACAGATGAGTGAAATCATTTGGGACTTGTCTTACTCCACCTGGCTTATTTCACTGAGCATAACACCCTCTAGCTCCATCCATGTCGTTGCAAATGGTAGGATTTGTTTTCTTCTTATGGCTGAGTAATATTCCACTGTGTATATGTACCATATCTTCTTTATCCATTCATCTACTGATGAACACTTAGGTTACTTCCATTCTTGGCTATTGTAAATAGTGCTGTGATAAACATAGGAGTGCATATATCTTTTTCAAACTGGGCTGCTGCATTCTTTTTATTTTATTTTTTATAATTTATTTTGGTATCATTATTCTACAATAACATGTGCAATATTATGGTTATTAAACTATCCTCTGCTTCAGGTCCCCCCCACCAACCCCATTACAGTCACTGTCCATCAGCGTAGTGAGATGCTACAGAATCACTACTTCTCTTCTCTGAGTTGTACAGCCCTCCCCATGCCCCCCCAACATTACATCTTCTAATCGTAATGCCCCCTTTTCCCTCTTATCCCTCCCTTCCCACCCATCTTCCCCAGTCCCTTTCCCTTTGGTAACTATTAGTCTGTTCTTGGGTTCTGTGAGTCTGCTGCTGTTTTGTTACTTCAGTTTTTTTCTTTGTTCTTATACTCTACAGATGAGTGAAATCATTTGATATTTGTCTTTTTTGGCTTGGCTTATTTCACTGAGCATAATACCCTCTAGCTCCATTAATGTTGTTGCAAATGGTAGGTTGTTTTCTTCTTATGGCTGAATAATATTCCACTGTGTATATGTACCACATCTTCTTTATCCATTCATCTACTGATGGACACTTAGGTTGCTCCCATTTCTTGGCTATTGTAAATAGTGCTGCGATAAACATAGGGGTGCATATGTCTTTTTCAAACTGGGCTGCTGCATTCTTAGGGTAAATTCCTAGGAGTGGAATTCCTGGGTCAAAAGGTATTTCTATTTTGAGTTTTTTGAGGAACCTCCATACTGCTTTCCACAATGGTTGAACTCATTTGCAGTCCCACCAGCAGTGTAGGAGGGTTCCCTTTTCTCCACATCCTCACCAACATTTGTTGTTGTTTGTGATTTGGATGTTGGCCATTCTCACTTGTGTGAGGTGATATCTCATTGTGGTTTTAATCTGCATTTCTCTGATGATTAGTGATGTGGAGCATCTTTTCATGTGCCTGTTGGCCGTCTGAATTTCTTCTTTAGAGAAGTGTCTATTCATGTCATCTGCCCATTTCTTAATTGGATTATTTGCTTTTTGTTTGTTAAGGTGCATGAGTTCTTTATATATTTTGGATGTCAACCCCTTATCAGATATGTCATTTACGAATATATTCTCCCATACTGTAGGACTTCTTTTTGTTCTACTGATGGTGTCCTTTGCTGTACAGAAGCTTATCAGCTTGATATGGTCCCACTTGTTCATTTTTGCTTTTGTTTCCTTTGGGGAGATATGTTCATGAAGAAGTTGCTCATGTTTATATCTAAGAGATTTTTGCCTATGTTTTTTTCTAAGAGTTTTATGGTTTTATGACTTACATTCAGGTCTTTGATCCACTTTGAGTTTACCTTTGTGTATGGGGCTACACAGTAGCACAGTTTCATTCTCTTACATGTAGCTGTCCAGTTTTTCCAACACCAGCTGCTGAAGAGGCTGTCATCTCCCGTTGTATATCCAAGGCTCCTTTATCCAGTATTAATTGACTGTATATGTTTGGGTTAATGTTTGGATTTTCTATTCTGTTCCACTGGTTTGTGGGTCTGTTTTTGTGCCAATACCAAATTGTCTTGATTACTATGGCTTTGTAGTAGAGCTTGAAGTCAGGAAACGTGATTTCCCCTGTTTTATTCCTCCTTCTCAGGATTGCTTTGGCTATTCGGGGTCTTTTCTGGTTCCATATGAATTTTAGAATTATTTGTTCAAGTTCATTGAAGAAAGCTGTTGGTAGTTTGATAGGGATTGTACTGAATCTTTTGATTGCTTTAGGTAGTATAGCCATTTTGACAATATTTATTCTTCCTAGCCAAGAGCATGGGATGCATTTCCATTTGTTAGTAGTGTCCTCTTTAATTTCTCTTAGGAGTGTCTTGTAGTTTTCAGAATATAGGTCTTTCACTTCCTTCATTAGGTTTATTCCTAGGTATTTTATTCTTTTTGATGCAGTTGTGATTGGAATTGTTTTTCTGACTTCTCTTTCTGTTAGTTCATCGTTAGTGTATAGGAAAGCAAGATTTCTGTGTGTTAATTTTGTATCCTGCAACTTTGCTGAAGTCAGATATTAGTTCTAGTAGTTTGGAGTGGAGTCTTTAGGGTTTTTTATGTACAGTATCATGTCATCTGCAAATAGTGACTATTTGACTTCTTCTTTACCAATCTGGATGCCTTGTATGTCTTTGTTTTGTCTGATTGCCGTGGCTAGGACCTCCAGTACTATGTTGAATAACAGTGGAGAGAGTGGGCATCCCTGTCTCGTTCCCGATCTTAGATGAAAAGCTTTCAGCTTCTTGCTGTTAAGTACGATGTTAGCTGTGGGTTTGTCATATATGGCCTTTATGATGTTGAGGTACTTGCCATCTATACCCATTTTGTTGAGTTTTAATCAGGAATGGATGCTGAATTTTGTCAAATGCTTTTTCAGCATCTATGGAGATGATCATGTGGTTTTTGTTCTTCTTTTTGTTGATGTGGTGGATGATGTTGATGGATTTTCGAATGTTGTACCATCCTTGCATCCCTGGGATGAATCCCACTTGATCATGGTGTATGATCCGCTTGATGTGTTTTTGAATTCGGTTTGCTAATATTTTGTTGAGTATTTTTGCATCCACGTTCATCAGGGATATTGATCTGTAATTTTCTTTTTTGGTGAAGTCTTTGCCAGGTTTTGGTATTAGAGTGATGCTGGCTTCATAGAATGAGTTTGGAAGTATTCCCTCCTCTTCTGTTTTTTGAAAAACTTTTAAGGAGAATGGGTGTTGTTTCTTCTCGATATGTCTGGCAGAATTCAGAGGTGAATCCATCTGGTCCGGGGGTTTTGTTCTTGGGTAGTTTTTTGATTACAGCTTCAATTTCATTGCTGGTGATTGGGGTGTTTAGTTTTTCTGCTCCGTGGTTGGTCAGTCTTGGAAGGTTGTGTTTTTCTAGGAAGTTGTCCATTTCTTCTAGGTTTTCCAGCTTGTTAGCATATAGATTCTCATAATATTCTCTTATAATTCTTTGTATTTCTGTGGGGTCTGTCGTTATTTTTCCTTTCTCATTTCCGATTCTGTTTATGTGTGTAGAGTCTCTTTTTCTCTTTATAAGTCTGGCTAGGGGTTTATGTATTTTGTTTATTTTTTCAAAGAACCAGCTCTTGGTTTTATTGATTTTTTCTATTGTTTTATTCTTCTTATTTTATTTATTTCTTCTCTGATCTTTATTATGTCCCTCCTTCTGGTGACTTTGGGCCTCATTTGTTCTTCTTTTTCCAATTTCAGTAATTGTGTCTTTAGACTATTCATTTGGGAATGTTCTTCCTTCTTTAAATAGGCCTGGATTGCGATATACTTTCCTCTTAGAACTGCCTTTGCTGCGTCCCACAGAAGTTGTGGCTTTGTGTTGTTGTTGTCATTAGTCTCCATATATTCTTTGATTTCTGTTTTGATTTGGTCGTTAACCCATTGATTAATTAGGAGAATGTTGTTAAGTCTCCATGTATTTGTGAGCCTTTTGATTTCTTTCTAAAATTTATTTCTAGTTTTATACCTTTGTGATCTGAGAAGTTAGTTGGTAGGATTTCAATATTTTTGAATTTACTGAGGTTCTTTTTGTGGCCTAGTATGTGGTCTATTCTGGAAAATGTTCCATGTGCCCTTGAGAAGAATGTGTATCCTGCTGCTTTTGGGTACAGAGTTCTGTAGATGTCTGTTAGGTCCATCTGTTCTAGTGTGTTGTTCAGTGCCTCTGTGTCTTTACTTATCCTCTGTCTGGTTGATCTGTCCTTTGGAGTGAGTGGTGTGTTGAAGTCTCCTAAAATGAATGCATTGCTGTCTATTTCCTCCTTTAAGTCTGTTAGTATTTGTTTCACATATGCTGGAGCTGCTGTGTTGGGTGCATATATATTTATAATGGTTATATCTTCTTGTTGGACTGACCCCTTTATCATTATATAATGTCCTTCTTTATCTCTTGCTACTTTCTTCGTTTTGAAGTCTATTTTGTCTGATACAAGTACTGCAACACCTGCTTTTTTCTCCTTGTTGTTTGCATGAAATACCTTTTTCCATCCTTTCACTTTTAGTCTGTGTATGTCTTTGGGTTAAAAGTGAGTCTCTTGAAGGCAGCATATAGATGGCTGTTGTTTTTTTATCCATTCAGTGACTCTATGTCTTTTGACTGGTGCATTCAGTCCATTTACATTTAGGGTGATTATGGATAGGTATGTACTTATTGGCATTGCAGGCTTCAGATTCATGGTTACCAAAGGTTCAAGGTTAACTTCCCTACTATCTAAAAGTCTAACAGCTCACTTAATATGCTATTACAAACACAATCTAAAGGTTCTTCATTTGTTTGTTTGTTTGTTTCCTCCTTTTTCTTTCTACCCCATTCTATATACATTAGGTATCATATTCTGTACTGTTTGTCTATCCCTTGATTGACTTTGGGGATAGTTAATTTAATTTTGCATTTGCTTAGTAATTAGCTGTTCTATTTTCTTTACTGTGGTTTTATTACCTCTGGTGACAGCTATTAAACTGTAGGAACACTTCCATGTATAGCAGTCCCTCCAAAATACACTGTAGAGATGGTTTTTGGGAGGCAAATTCTCTCAGCTTTTGCTTATCTGGGAATTGTTTAATCCCGCCTTCAGATTTAAATGATAATTTTGCCAGATAAAGTAATCTTGGTTCTAGGCCCTTCTGCTTCATTGCATTAAATATATCATGCCACTCCCTTCTGGCCTGTAAGGTTTCTGCTGAGAAGTCTGATGATAGCCTGAAGGGTTTTCCTTTATATGTGATCTTATTTCTCTCTCTGGATGCTTTTAATAGTCTGTCCTTATCCTTGATCTTTGCCATTTTAATTACTATATGTCTTGCTGTTGTCTTCCTTGGGTCCCTTGTGTTGGGAGATCTTTGCACCTCCATGGCCTGAGAGACTATGTCCAGATTGGGGAAGTTTTCAGCAATCACATCCTCAAAGACACTTTCTATCCCTTTTTCTCTCTCTTCTACCACTGGTACGCCTATAATGCGAATATTGTTCCATTTGGATTGGTCACACAGTTCTCTCAATATTCGTTCATTCTTAGAGATCCTTTTTTCTCTCAGTGCCTCAGCTTCTTTGTATTCCTCTTCTCTAGTTTCTATTTCATTTATTATCTCCTCCACCATATCCAATCTGCTTTTATACCATCCATTGTGTTCTTCAATTATTGAATCTCTGACCAGAATTCTTTCCTGAGTTCTTGAATATCTTTCTGTACCTCCATGAGCATGTTAATGATTTTTATTTTGAACTCCCTTTCAGGGAGAGTCATAAGCTCCATATCATTTAAATCTTTCTCAGGAGTTGTATTCATAATTTTACTCTGGACCAGGTTCCTTTGGCGTTTCATATTTGTGGATGGCGCCCTCTAGTGCCCAGAAGCTCTACTCTCTGGAGCTGCTCAGCCCCTGAAGCAATGCAGGGATTGTAGGGGAGTGGTATTGGTGCCTCCTGGGAGGAAAGGGCTGTTTCCTGGTTCCTGGCTGCTATGCCTGTCTCCATTGCCTGAACCAGTGGGCTGAGCACACAGGTATAAGCCTCTGTGCTTTGCGTTTTTAGTTGCTGTAGACAGATCTTCCCTCTGGCTGGCCTAACACCAGGGAAGGATTTCCTGGTTTGCAAGCCCGGTGGCGCTGGCCAGAAGAAAGGCGCACTAGTCTGCCTGTCACAGAAGGGGTTCTTGGAGCTGTGTAGGCAGCCAGGGAGCTGGAGCACCTGAAGATCATGAAAGCTCCCAACCTGCTGGGCAGAGTGCACCCGGACAATTTTGTCTGCCTGTCCTTTCTCCTGAGCAGTAAGCTCTGTGCAATCCTTGCCCCTTTAGCAGCCTCTTCTAAGGGCTTCTTTGTTAGGAAGTCTCTCAGACTGCCTGCCCTTCTTTTGTCCCTGAGCAGCTCGGTATGGATCCCTGCTTTCACAAGCAGCTGGATTCTTAGTCTCTCCAGGAATTCTGCCTGTCTTAGCTTTCCAACCCCCTAATTACAAGAGTATCATGCAAGCACCATGAAATGTAGGTTTGTGCTGCCAGAGCAGATCTCCAGAGTTAGGTATTCAGCAGTCCCACATCTCCACTCCCTCCCTGCTCCGTTCCTGTTCCTCCTGCCTGTGAGCTGGGGTGGGGGAAGGGCTTGGATCCCGCAGGACCACAGCTTTAGTACGTTACCCTTTTCTGTGAGGGCTGCTCTTGTCTCCAGGTGTATGCAGTT